>CM076578.1:1538618890-1538806138 GCA_034641835.2 Pinus albicaulis | reverse complement strand
TGCACTAGAAAATTTGGCGGAATTTCCGACGGCCAATTCGTCGCTATTTCGACAGATAGTCGTCGCAAGAGCGACAATTTGAGGGCGGGAAAAATGTGGTTTTCCATACCATCACAGTTCCGACACACTTAAAAAGTGTCGCACTATCGACACTTTTTCCGTCGCTTCCAAACAAGCGTCACTCTTCCGAAGTTTCCCAAACCGTCGCACTTCCGAAGTTTGTAAACTGTCGCACTTTCGACGAAATGTGGTCCGACGTTTTGAACGTCGCTCTTCCGACATTTGTAAACTGTCACAATTACGACGAAATGTGGTCTGAAGTTTTGAACGTTGCTCTTCCGACGTTTGTAAACTGTCGCAATTCTGACGTAATGTGGTCTGACGTTTTGGACGTCGCTCTTCCGACGTTTGTAAACTGTCGCAGTTCCGACGAAATATGGTCCGACGTTTGTAAAATTTCGCAATTCTGACGAAATGTGGTCCGACGTTTTGAACATCACTCGTCCGACATTTTTATACTGTCGCTCTTTCGACGTTTTTAAGCTGTCGCAATTCAGATGCTAACAAGGCGTTGGTATAGCAACGACGGGTTCAATTTAAAAAAAAAAAATGAAACTTTAAAAGAGGAAAAACGCTGTTTTGAATATATTATATGAAGTAAAATAGTCCATGAAGTCATTACATTTTCACATCTGAAGATTGGAACCCAAATATCCATCCAGAAAAGTGAAAGTCCCACCCCAGACAATGATAGAAAAACACCCCATGTCACATACAGGGACATGATATAAAACCCAGTAACGGTCCACATGGAGATTATCGACAATCTGAGAAAGCATCCAAATATGCTCGAGGAATCTATAAGAAAGTGAAATAGCAGTATGTAGAATAGTAAAGCAACAGATAGAGTACCGACGTCCATTATTCCAAATACAAATTAAAGTACCCAAAATCCTTGAACAGAGAAAAATGCTAATCATGTGAAGAGTGTGATATGTACAAAATATAAAAATACCATCAGACCATATCAATAAACCAGCAACATAGACTAGCATAGCTAATTTTGAAGGCAGAGTGATAAACATTAATCATTTTTTTTTCACAAGAGAAAAAACGTTGTTTTTAATATATATTATATGAAGTAAAACAATCCATGAAGTCATTACATTTTCACATATGAAGATTGGAACCCAAATATCCATCCATAAATGTGGAAGTCCCACCCCAGACAGTGATAGAAAAATACCCCATGTCACATACAGGGACTTGATATAAAACCCAGTAACGGTCCACATGGAGATTATCGACAATCTGAGAAAGCATCCAAATATGCTCGAGGCATCTATAAGAAAGTGAAATAGAAGTATCTAGAATAGTAAAGCAACAGATAGAGTACCGACGTCCATTGTTCCAAATACAAATTAAAGTACCCAAAATCCTTGAATAGAGAAAAACGCTAATCATGTGAGGAGTGTGATATGTCCAAAATATAAAAATACCATCAGACCATATCAATAAACCAACATCGCTAGTTTTGAAGGAAGAGTGATAAACATTAATCATTTTTTTTTCACAAGAGAAAAAACGTTGTTTTGAATATATTATATGAAGTAAAACAGTCCATGAAGTCATTACATTTTCACATCTGAAGATTGGAACCCAAATATCCATCCATAAAAGTGGAAGTCCCACCCCAAACAATGATAGAAAAATACCCCATGTCACATACAGGGACATGATATAAAACCCAGTAACGGTCCACATGGAGATTATCGAAAAATCTGAGAAAGCATCCAAATATGCCCGAGGCATCTATAAGAACGTGAAATAGCAGTATGTAGAATAGTAAAGCAACAAATAGAGTACCGACATCCATTGTTCCAAATACAAATTAAAGTACCCAAAATCCTTGAATAGAGAAAAACGCTAATCATGTGAGGAGTGTGATAACCATCTGCAGAAACCCAGGCTCACTTGTAGGACCAGGCTCGCTTGATTCCAAAATTGGTAACCATCTATTGCATTCGAGATGTAAGGTTCAGGCTCACTTGTTTCCATTAGTAGCCCGCTACAACATCCACCCTGTTCATAGCAAAAAGGTTCCTATAGATATACAGAGAAAGTATAATACGTAGACCATATAAACATGGCTCTGTATTTCAAAAAACAGGTTTAAAATAGATATAGGGAAAATTTTTTTTTCTAAGTAAAGTTAATCTATTAGCAGTGGGAATAAAATTACACCGAAGTCAAAATCATTTCCCAGACTCATGGAAAATTTGTCATCAAAAAATCAAAAAATTAAGAAGACTGCCCTCACAAAGGTCCAACACAGTAAAATATTACAAAGGTCCAACACAGTAAGAATTCAAAAATATTACAAAGGTCCAACACAGTAAAATAATCTAAAAGCAGCCCAATTAAGTGGGCCGCGAAGCAAGAAAAACAAATTAACGAAACTACTCCTCTGGCTCCTCGACGATTCGGCACCATCCTTTGGAAGGTCCAGGATCGCTAGGTGCTACCTCCACATTCATGCCATGGCTCCCCTCCTGAAGGCCCAAATGCTGGCCAGCTTTTTCCGAGCTCAGACCCGCCGGATGGGTGCATTCTTCCTCCGTTTGGGCCTCCTCACGGAAAACCACAGTGACTGAAGCTGTGATTTGTGGGCGGTTGAGAGAGCAATTAAAGGAAAATTGCGCAATGCGCGTCATGGGAGAAGGTGAACTAGCGGTGGGGAAACGAGGAGTAGGGGAATCCATACGGTGGCCAGATCCTACAACCCGACCCCGCCCACTCCTATTATTTGGATAGCGACCTGCGTAATAATCACTGGACTGGCCGGAAGACAACTCGATTGAGGGGCTGGAGGGAGCGCGTAGGGGTTGACCTCTATTGCTCCCCCTGCGGCAATGCATCCTTTGACGCACGCGAGGCATGGGTGCAGTCTCACTAGCAGTGGGCACAAGAGGAGACAGAGAAGCAGAATTCCAAGAAACAGAGGAAGACAGACAAGGACCAGACCGAGAGAAATGAAGATATGCAGCAAGGTCTACGCAGCAGTTCAGCTGGCCACTTCTCCTTCTCGTCACAGTGAGCAGGCAGTGTAACCCAGCAACCGGCTCGTCTGAAAAACCATAGCGAAATGCCATTTTATCGACCCGAATGCAATGCAATCGAAGGACGCCCATCATAATTAATCTCTGATCATTAATGAGAGCCGAAGGCCGGATCATATTGGAGCATGCGGAATCGCTAACAGGAGTGGAGGTCCGATCTTGAACAGTGTTAAAACTTAATGCGATTAGACGTGAAAACCTTGGAACTTAATTGAACATCGTTAAAACTTAATGCGATTGATATGAAATCGCCACATCCATGTCCCATCGCCTTAAACGCCATCGAATGCACCCGCAGCCGGGAGCAGGGCAAGTTTTGATTGAGGACACGTGGCAGAAATTGATTGGAGCGGATCTTTGTTTGGGCCACTCGCGCAGTGGAAATCCGGACCCGAAAAATATTAGGGCGAATTTGATAAGAAATTCGCGTCACAACTCTCCCTCCGTACGCCAGCCCAACTTCAGACCCGAAAAATATTAGGGCGGAATTCATTTGGTTTTCGCATCACAAAATTGGTCGACGTCAGCAAGCTATTTTGGAACGTGAATTTGGTTTGAATTATGGTTTATCGCTGTTTGAAGTCCGGCGGGCTCGACTTAAGAACAATTTTGTTTGATCCCATCTTATAAAATTTGTGTTGGTTTTCTTTGATAATACACATATTTATAATAAATCATGGGAATATCACACTAGTAAACATGTGGAAAAGTTATATAAAATATTGAGAACAATCATTTTTACGTAAAAATATCCAAATGTGCTTTTGGGAAATAAGAATTAGAGTATTTGGTTCATATTGTTTTAAAGGAAGGAGTGAAGTTGGAGCCTCAAAAGATGCAAGCTATTACAAAATGACCTATTCCTAAGAAAATCAAGGTTCTTAGAAGATTTTTTAGACCTACATGATATTATTGATAATTTTTTAAGAATTATGCATGCATTTCAAGTCCACTCACATATCTCTTGAAGAAAATATCATTTATATGGAATGATGAGGCTAATTTGGCATTCTCTCTTTTAATGGATGCCATGTCTTCTACACCAACATCGGTTGCACCTAATTTTGGTAAAACATTCATAGTAGAGTGTGACGCACTAGGACAAGGAATTTACGTAACATTAACACAATAAGGGATATCATTGGATTTTAAAAGCAAGGAATTCAAAGAAAATATTTGGTGAAATCTACGTATGAAAAATAAATTGAAGCAATATTACATGCAATAAAAAATGGGGATAGTATATCACTGGGAGGTACTTTAAAGTCAAGATATACCATGATAGCATAAAGTACTTTTTGAAGCTATGGATTTCATTGGAATATTAACAAAAATGAGGAGAAAAAATGCAAAGTTTTAATTTTGAGATAATTTTCAAAAAGGGTAAGGAAAATTTAGTACATGATGCTCTTTCTAAAATAGAAGAGGCCTCAAATTTATATCCAATTACATTTTCTATTCTTAGGTGGCTAGAAGAAGCTTGCCATAATGGAAAAATGACAATAGTACTAAACAAAAACTAAAATTTTTAAAGGATGGGATGAACTCTATGGAGCATTGGGAGTGAAAGAGAGATATACTTTGGTGCAAATGTAGAATATTTTTATACACGCAAGAATATTTGAATAAAAAAATATTAAGGGAGTCCCATGTCTCTCTAATGGTAGGATGCAGGGTTCCTTAAAACATCTCAAAGGATCAAAAAATATATTTTGGGAAGGAATGAAGAAAGATATTCAAAATTTTGTAAGAGAAGGTCAGTTTTGCATAATAAATAAAAGAGAGATAGTAAAATCTCTAGGGTTACTTCAACCATTCCACATACATATTCAAAGACTAGAAGATATATCAATAGACTTTATTACAGGTTTACTGAAATATAAAGGTAAGTATTACATTTTTGTGGTCATTTATATAGACAAATTTTGTAGTTTTTTTTTGTAGAGCTCAAAGTACATAAACAACAAGCCAAGTGGCAGAAGTGTCCGTGAAAGAAATTCATAGTCTTCATGGTTTTCCTAAAGTAATAGAAACAAGAAAATTTTGGAAATAATTATTTAATATGAGTGGAGAAACACTAGCTGCCATGAGTTCTACATATCAAACACAATCAAATGGTCAAACCAAAATAGTTAACAAATGTTTTTAAGGTTATCTACAATGTTACTATTTAGAAAATCAATCTTAAGTACATATGCTTCATAAGTACATATGTTCTACTTATAAATCATGTCTTGGAAGTGGTTGTTTCGCTGGAAATTATTCACCAGTTGGTTTCATACCAAAGTCTTTTTCTCATTTTCAGCATCCAATACATGAAAAAGATAATGGTTTAAAACAACATAAATATTTGAAATTTTGCAAGAATTGTATGGAACACTTTGAATATTAATTTTGAAGTCAAGTGCATGATGCTGTATAGGATCAAGTGTCATTTTGAATACCAAATGTTTCACAAGAAACTTCTCAACATGCTACCCTGTAGTAAGGATTAAATGACAATATTGCATCAACTATTTCCATAATAATAGTGCACCTCGGCCATAAGACTAAACAACTACAAATGTTGTAGATATAACAAGACCACACAATCAAATGTATTCCACAAGGCCAATACTGTATGAAAAATGAAAAGGAGTTTGCAACCAAAAATACCTTAGGCAACTAATTCAATTAGATACACCAAAGCATCAACAAAAAGGAAAACCAGCCTACTCAAAAGGCAAGCATTTACCTCCTTTGAAAAAATTTTGAGTTTCGAAACAAGGGCCTTTATTGTCTTGTCAATACCCCTAGTAATTTGAACGGGGTTTGCACCTGCTGCAACAACCTAAACAAAAAGGTTTCATTTCAAATTATTTTCCACAAATTTAAGATACAACCATTGTCAGTTTTGTATTTCCTAACAAGCTCATAAATTTTGACAAAAGAACCAAAATTTTTTAATACCCGATAGAAATTTTTTCACTCAAAAACTATCTTAGACTCAATAAGCCCAACCCAAAACTAAAAAACCAAACACCATAAGACCCTACAAAAATGAATAGATGATCTTAATCCAGTACTATCGACAAAAAGTTACCTTTACACCCTCACTTATTAAACCCCGTGCTGTTGAATTTTAACTTCAACTGCTGCAGCAGAAGGACGGATTCAGCAGCAACATTTTTTTTTGGAGGTTGCTTGCATGCCATCCAGAAATTTAATTCAGCATTTAAAATTCCTGCAAGTTTTTTTTGTAGACGGCCGCAGCCATATTTCTGTACAGGATTGTATTTAAACACAACAACCAGCATTAACGCAATTCACCAACCAAAAATTAAACAAACAGAAATTTACCCCCCAATTTTGTAAATTCAAAAGGAGGACATGTGGAGCATTAATATTGGATCGCATGAAATTGAAGGGAATCTGAAAACCTGAAAACCGGACCTGAATTTTTTATAAGGCACATTGGATTGAGAATTCACGTTACAAATTAGGCAGACATCAACATCCCATTTTGGAACGCGAATTTGGTTTGAAATTCAATCTATTCATAATTTTGAAGTCTGACGGAAAGGGTTCTTTAATGTTTTGATAGTTTAATTTTATGTATGCTTTAATATATACATATGTTATATATATATCATATGCGAAATGAAAGGTGGGCCATAGAATTTAGTTTTAATTTTATTTTTTTAAAAAGAGGGTTTATTATAATATGTTTTATATGTTACGACATATAAAAATAAAAAGGAAAAAAAGCTTGGTATTTTTTTTATAGACAGTACGTAAATTTTTTATTACACAACAGTGTGTAAAAAGTGAAAGACTGAGTGTAACTTTTTAAGTGTGTATGCACAATAGTGCGAAAGTGAAAAACACAACAGAGTGTTTTAGAGACAGAGTATGTTTGTTTTGAACAAACAGTGAGTTGGTTTTATGTACTACGTTTTGTAGCAGTCATAATTTTGTAATCCCTCTCAGTGAGGAAGAAGTGTAATAGTTTTTTTTTGAGTTATTGAAGGGAATAGAAGTTTGTTTTCAAAGTATTGAAACTCTGTCTCTGTCAATTTTTTTTTTATTTTCTCTGTGTTAAAAGAAGGGAGATTTATTCTCCATTCATTGTTCTGGAATTTTTCAATATTCCAACATGTGCAAGAACAACAGATGTTGTGGTTCCATCCCCAACTACATCATTTGTCTTTGCCGCAGCTTTCCTTACCAACTTGGCCCCAATATTTTCAACTGGGTCCTCTAATTCAACCAATAAAAAGGCCAAAACCATAGCATTGAGATACATTTCATTACATTGTCAATAAAAATAAAATTTGACTAAGCCATAACCCTTTCCTTTTATTGTTGTGAAAAGATTTATGCATTACTCTAATGTGGCTAGTCCATAGGCCAAGTAGACCACTGGGTAACAAATATGTTTCCTTTCACCTTTGAGTTTTCAAATTATGCCTACCAAATCTAAGACATTTAAGGGGGGGAACTAATACAACGTTAAAAAGAAAACCAGAGCACACATCTACAAATTACCTCCTTAGCTACTGTCACACCATCATTAACTATTTTCGGAGAACCATGCTTGCTCTCCAAGACAACATTTTTCCCCTCGCCCCAAGGGTGACTCCAACAAGATCAGCAAGTTTTTTCACACCGCCTGCAAGACAAATTGACAATGCTTTCAGTAAGTGTGCAATTGAATGCTAGACCATATGCAAAAACAACCCTCCATGAAAAATTAAAATAACACATTAAAATTGAATATAAGTGGACAAGGAAACATCCACCGCAGTGAAGTTTCACGTGCAGGTGACCTTCCTTTAAACATAATTTTTTCTCTGACCTGCAATTTTTTTGTCACTGAGCCATCCTTGTTGAAGTACAACTCCTTTTCCATAGCTCTTGTATTAAATACCTTCTCTCTGTCGCGTAATATCAGAGTCCCTCTTCTGCTTGAGTGATTAAAGGAAATGGGTGAAAAAACTGAAAGAGAAGACAATTGTCTGCCATAATTATCAAACATTGCACCCAACTTCTTCCCCTTTCCATTGTTACCCAATGAGGTAGATGTGGCAATTGTTGTCATACTGACCAAAGTAGAGGCCATCTTCTCTTATCCTGAATATATAATTACAAGATCTTCATATTAGTATGAACCTTAAAAAACATGACTCCCATTGCTAAAAACCACTTTTAAGTTGTAACAGGAAAACTAAACAACTATCACAACTTTTGGCAACTTCTGGAGCATTAAGAGAGAAACAACCAAAGAGAAATACAACCACAATCCTTATTTTAATGAGACCGGACTATATATTATTATTTTTTTCATTAATATAATAGAAAGAAATAACGACTATATTAAGGCCAGCACAAAACAATATTTAACCAGTGTCTCTCGCAGCCTTCAGGTTGCCATGGTAGAGGTTGCAGATTTTTAATTTAAATTCTTGACCTATCGTGCCCATATATGAATGCATCCAATGGGATATCTACATCAAATTCTCCATTATATCCCCAAAAACAAATTCCCTACTACAAGAGCACCAATATTGATGGATCACCCCACACCATCCCACCCACTAGAAACGGTGAAAAAGGAAACCCGAGAAAACTTATGAAATATCTCAAGATGACTATATGGGTGGGCTCTGTGAATAAACCAACCATTCAATATGCTCATCAATCCAAACCATGAGTATTATGCATATTCAAGTTATGCACCTAATCGCATTTCTGTGCTACACAGAAACCCTAAACTCTCACCGAAAAATAGGTGGGAAATGTGGCACCACTCGTAGATTTACATGTGCCAATTGCACAAGTGGTGAAAATTGCACGTTCAAACAACGTAAAAGATGCAGAAATGACATGAGGATAAAATACTTAAAAGCCCAAATCTAGAGAACTAAAGCTCATCACCAACCGAGACTACAACTTTACATGATGTAACCTATGAAATCGTAAATGGAGAAATCATAGTAACAACAAAGTAACCTATGTAACAATCAAGTTTTATCTAACTGTAGGGGGAGTGTGGAAGGGAGAAACTAGTGAAAACAGAAACATGCAGAGTTGTTTACAATCAACATGAAAACACATACAAAAACCTAGATAATAATCATGAACAAGCTTAATATTGGTAATTATGAACCGTAAAGGAACTTACAAAATGCACATTATGAACCGGGCCGCTTACGGCGAAACATCCTGGAGACCTCGAAGTTGACAAGTTGTACTGCTTGCGTATAAGAGGATTGTACCCGTACTCAAGTCAATCAAAATCCATCATTACTATACAATAAATATGTGGTTACTGATAGTATTTTTACTCTAAGATGGCTCTATGATAATGTTAGAACATGGCAAGAAAATGTTAAATGATGTCTGGGGAACAAGCCTCTTCGTTTTCACAAGAACAATTTATCGGAGTCGTGGCGACTGGAAATGCCCTCGCCACGTATCTCAAAAGTGAGTGTTAACTGTCGGTCAGTGACTTTTTTGTTTGTCACCGGATCGAGGAAGTTCGCCCAAGATTAAACTGCCCAATAAATTATTCTCTACTAAACAAAGCCAACCACGTGAACAGGAAGCTCTTATGGCCCCCGCCCCCACCCCCCCCCCCCCTCACATCACTCTCAATTCCCAAACACTAATCTATACCATTTTTTACTTTCATGAGTATAAAAAAATATTCAATAACTAATAAAAAAAAAAATCCAACAAAAAGTACTAAGCAGTATTGCAATAATGTCGACATAAAATAGTATGATAATGAGTTTTTACATAACGCAAAACATTCCCAAGTATGGGTAATCATTTTATAATAACACAATATTTTATCATCAAATTTTCTTTTCTTCTCTCCTATTTTTAAAGCTCCTAATTACATCATCAACATTTATCGTGTCTCCGCCTTTGCTTTCGTGCCTTTCGACCACAGATCACCGACCTAGTTTGCGTATTCATTTATGTCCGTTCATCCAAATGATTGTACATCACCATAAAAACAGACATAATATTAAATTTTAATTGCTGCTTTTAAACATCATTGAACTAGTTTGGTAATATTAACAAAAAATTGCAATGAAATTATTTAATTGTGCACCATTGTTATTACTGATTCAGCTTGCGTTGTCACGATGTCCTGTCTCATCCAGCGACGGGCATCGCCTACAAAAACAGACAATATTAAATTTTAATTTGCCGTTGTTTAAATATCATCGAACCAGTCTTTAATATTAATAATAAAAAATTGCAATGAGACGTTTACTCGGGTGCACTGGCTTGCTCATCACCCAGTTGCGTTGTCACGATGTCCTGTCTCATCCAAGGATGGGCATCGCCTACAAAAACAGAGCAATATTAAATTTTAAATTATTACTTTTTAAATATCATTGAACTAGTTTAGTAATATTAATAAAAAAATTGTGAATATACTATTTACCTGTGGCACCACTATTGTCACGACCCAGTTGCGTTGTCACGATGTCCTGTCTCATCCAAGTCGACGTGAGACGCCACAAAAAACAGTATAATATTAAATTTTAATTACCGGCTTTTAAATATCATTGAACTAGTTCCCGTAATATTAATAAAAAAAAAATTCAATGAGATTATTTACCCTAAGCATCAGCTTGTCGCCGTTAAGACCGCGTTCGTCTTCCTCTCTCGTGTAAGATCTCAAGGGAAACATTCTCTATCATTTAAACAAAAAAAAATCTTCATAAGGAAAACCATCAAGGCATAATTAGAAAAAAATTACAAGTGAAATCGACCATCGTCACGTCCCTTTCACCGATAGTAGCATTGTCACGACTCCGGTCCCCCACTACAATGATCAAAGTTGCACGGAGACTCACTCATATCCGGGTTCAAAACTCGGGTTATTTGCCTCACGTAGTGGGTTTATTTCCCCCGATTTAAAAAAGTTGCTAGACATTAAATTTATGACGAAACAAAAATATTGAAAGTGTTAATTTTTTTATTTTATCAGTATTCCGGATCTTGGGACCGCTCCTGCTTTCTCCGGCGACGTTCAATCATACTGATAGCCGAAATCTTAAAGCGATATTTTTATCTTCCTCTCGTAGTTTATGTTCAAGTCATCACCCTACATTACATATGATTGTGTATTTTTAATCATATTTTATAGATTACAAAACGTTGGAAGGCAATACAATTAATTATAAGATGTTTAGCTACTTAATTACAATTCTTAATAATTTCAAGTAGCCGCCTAGTCATTATGATGGCCCTTTTTTCAATCTTAGCTTTGGTTTCCTTTAGTGTTAACCTAGCACTGTATTGAAGTCAGAGCATGACGAGCATGCCACTTTTTATTTAGACATAAAGAAAATTAAAGCATGAATTGTTGTAATTTCATCTTATGTCCACATTTTCCTTTTCTTTTCCCTTTCTTTTTCCGTCATGGATGAGTGCTCTCCACTCACTGAACCACGCAGAGGACGCTCATATCTAGGTTTAAATTGCAATTGCGTCCCTCCTATAGGTGTCCCCCGGGTATATTTCAAACATTTGTCGCCACTCCGAGCCACCGTTGTTCCGTCAAATGTGCCAACCTCAAAAAGGGCTTCTAGATGGACCGAGAAGTTCTTTTTCAAAGCTGGAATCGTAACTCCAATTTCGTGCGTATGTTTTGGGCCAAAATTACCAACGCATGGCTCTCCAAAAACTCGTAGAACTCATTGTTTCGTTGCGAATAAAACCAAAAAATATATATATATATATTATCATGAATTTAAAAATAAAAAATCATGACAAATATGTTTTAGATAAAGTACATGAAATAGTTAAAACACAAATTTCACCGAGTCAGACATGATTTATAGGGACACCCTCATCGTTCACCAACGTACTGGTCATTCTTGTTTTACATGGTGCTCCAGGAAATGCACAATGTAGTTGGCCATATCAGCCTTCACTGGCCACAACACGTTCAGCACAATGGGTGTCTCGCTGGGCAGGGTGTGTTTCTCGCGTACCCAAAGGAGTAGAAGGTATGAGAGGGTCATTAACAATCTTGCCTGTCCTACTACCACCAACACCGTGTTCAAGAAATGCCGTAAAACGCTACATACAAAAGAACTTTTTGTTAGTTTAGTCAATGTAAAAATTAAAAATCAAACTATCACAATTCATCTCGGCGAACAAAAATATCCTTTTGACTTTTTATTATTACCCGATATCTTTCTAGCCGCCTACAAGATGCCATCCTTTCCGTTTCTGGGTGTTTGAGGCGCGCCTATCAAAGTATTAAATTCCGACCTTGCATTCCCATGCCTTTTTGCAACAAGAATGACCGGAGACAGATGAAGAAAGCTCTTCCTCAAAGAGGAATCATCAAAGGTGACGCGTTTGTGGGGTGTCTCGCATATTTGAACAAATTACTATTATTTTCAATTATGTAAATAACTAAAATACTCCAAGATAGAGCACGTCGGCACTTTATATGTTCTTCCGCCGTCTTCTTTCCGCGATCATCCCGTCTCGAGGTTGTTCCCCGTATTCGATCACCGCCCACATTGCAATAAAATTAGAAGCCAAAACTTGAAAACAATATCTAACTTGAAAACACAAAATGAAAACTTCAATAATTTCTAATAAGACATCGAAGACAAGAGTTA
Organism: Pinus albicaulis; assembly: GCA_034641835.2. Taxonomy (NCBI): domain Eukaryota; kingdom Viridiplantae; phylum Streptophyta; class Pinopsida; order Pinales; family Pinaceae; genus Pinus; species Pinus albicaulis. The sequence continues at coordinate 1,538,793,378 of CM076578.1, read as the reverse complement.
GAGTTTCAAATATGGTTAGCATTGAATTCAGCCTCCGGAACATGTCATTGCACACAAGGCACCCAAACATTCACTCCACGAATGATATATTTAAGTAGGCTCTATCTGGGAAAACACCATACCTATAATGCATTCGTCACATGTTATAAAGGAAAGGAAAACATGTTTTCACACAACTATGACAAAGGGTATCTTCACTTTTTATTTATGTTGTTCACCCACACCACTTTGTATGTTTTCACCAATCCCTGCTTTTGTCATTTTTGGATTCAAATTAAGTTAAGGCCTTAAGTATTTTTTCACTCTTTCAAGGTAGTTTTATAAGTGGTATGTATGGATTTTCCATTAATTCTACACTTTTTCTCGTCATGCGCATGTTTCCTCGGAAATCAAATGCATGATTTAGTCCCACATATTTAACAAGTTGTTGGACTAACCACATTGGCAATATCGTTCGTCCAATCAAAATTATCCTGAAGCGTAGTAGGTAGTGAAGGTTTTCCCTTTGTATTATTAGGCACTTAGCTTGCATTTTTATTACATCTTTCAAATTTCTAGGCACGTTTCTTAATTAGGCATGAATTTTTGCAACTTTCAAGGTGAGAATGAACAAAGACAAATTTTTTTGTGATGTATGATTGTATATGACTCTGCGTGTCAGTAGGAAAAGGCACTAATCTATTTCTTCAAATATCTTATAGTTTCTATTCACCTCATATGTAGATGGTCCCCTATTTTGTCAAATGTTACAAAGAAAAGTTCCTCCATAATTTGATATTCAATGGAAATTAAATTGATGATGGGGCATGATTATGGAACATTGGCACATACATATGTAATGTAATTCCAAGATCACATATATGTTTTCATATGTTTATGGAGGTGGTGGACAAAAAAGAGCTCAAATAGAGTCGAAATTTTTCACATAAAAAGGACCGTGGGCTTCGATTTAATGGTTCCATTTAAAAAATGATATCGTACGCAGAATAAGTAAGATGCAAAACATGCAATGAAAATCCATCCGAGTTTGCATTGTATTACTTATGATGGATTCAAAATTTGGGTTTCAAAATGTACAAACAGTGGCATGATTTTGTCGAGAAACTTGAAGTTGGATTCTCATGTTGGTTTAATTTATATTTTAAGTTTGTTTTACAGCCTTTTGGGTGATAAGAATCTCATGAACTACGTTACCAATGTGTAATAAATCATATTTCAAGAATAAAGTTGTGATTTTTTTATAATATTATTATTATCTATTAGCTAATAGCATTTACACCCTCTAATACCTCGGAATTTTACATTCGATAGCATGGACACTTTCAAAATATTTCTAGTAATGTTAACATAATAACTATCATTACGTGTTCTCACTTTTTGTCACCATAATGTGACTCGTGATAGTGACCATCACACAACTTCATATGCTGGTGTCCGCCCAAGTTCAAACTCGTTGAACTTTACCTCATAGTGGTGGTTATTAAATGTATGTCAAGTTGCTTGCGGTATAACCCGATAGCATGTACCGTATCGTTAGCCGAAAAGAATCCTCAAGTGTCAAAAAAACTTCACAATATGTTCTACTATAAAGCCTTTTGGGATACCTAAAATAACATATGTATCATCGACACTTTTAAAGCATGAGACAAGATCCATAGGAAAGGAAATCAATGGAAGAGTGATCCACCAATGAGAACCTAGAATTTAGCATCGATGAGTTAGAGTCTAGAAATCGAAACCCCGTAATTTTAATTAGTGATGAAGGACCTCACATAGGTATCACATTTTCATGTAGAATAATCGTTAATTCAACTTAAAACTACATAATATGAAAGGCATACCAAATTTTTCCACGTAAGTCCAAACGACTTACAAAAAGGGAAAAACTGCCTTTTTCCCAAGGGAAATAATTTACCTTCCCTTTTTCATAATCAATCACAAAAAACATGAAATATACTTATTACATTCTTAATAATGTGAAAGTGGAAAAGGGAATACCCACACAAGTGATGCACATGCTGCACATTTGCCACTAGCTAGATTTTTGTAGTTGAAATGCAATGCTTGTTTTCATTTAAATGTAGGGTTTTTAGCCAGGACAACAATGGTTGCCAAATTAATAAGCGTTTTTCTTTGGGAAAAAAATTTAATCCGTATTGGGTGATGAAGACACAGAGGTAATAAATCTTGATTCTCGACATCTAGAGAGAACCCTACAAATTAACACAATCCAATGGAATTGACCAAAAATAGAGTCAACCCTACCATAGAGGAAGGGTCCGGCAGAAGAACTTACCATTTTGCAAGAGCCGAGGTTAATGTTGTTCTGCAAGAGTCGAGGGCGAACGCCGAGGGCGACGTCGCAGGGAAATGTTGCTCGTGTGAGCCGAGGGAAGCGGCACGTGGTGTGGAATGCTGTTCTCCAAGAGCCGGGAGGGCGGCACGGTGGCGAATGTTGTCTCCGCAAGCAGCCTTGCCAACGCCTCGAGGCGACGTCGTTCGGCAAGAGCCGAGGCGGGCGTTGTTCGGGCAACATCCCAGGCCAATGCTGGCGTTGGCATCGTTGTTTCGCAATAGCCGAGGGCGAATGCGCGCGTGATATCGTACGTTAACGTAAAGACAAGCATGCACATTTGAACACTAATAGATTTTTGTAGTCGAAATGCAATGCTTGTTTTCATTTAAATGTAGGGTTTTTGGTGCTGTGAGCAGTCAATGGTCGTTTGGAATTAATAAGCGTTTCTTTGGGTACTTAAATCTTGTATCGGGTGATGAAGATAATAGAGGGTATTTAACTTTACCGATGACTAGAGAACTTCAACCCAATACAATCCAGTTGAATTAACCAAAAAACCCAACAGAGTCAACCCTACTATAGGAGAAGGCCTGCGTAAGAACTTACCATTTTGCAAGAGCCGAGGGCAAATGTTGTTCAGCAAGAGCCGAGGTGAACGCCGAGGGTGAATGGCCGAGGGAAAATGTTGTTCTCAAAAGAGTCGAGGGCGAATGTTGTTCTAAGAAGAGCCGAGGAAGCAATGCGCGTGATACCGCACGCGACCGTAGCTATTGCGACGTACACGAAACAACAAAATCATTTTTTATGTAGCGCGTATATAAGTTTCCGTATTTTTACAGCGCGTACATAAGTTTCCATATTTTTACGTAGCGCACATAGCGTCGTTACAATCGACAATGGTGCCGCCGCTATTACGACGGTGCTCCTCTGAACGGCCGCAATTGCGACACCTGTATATTTGTCGCACTCTGCGATGTTTGGAGTCGTCTCAACAGCGACGCTTTGGGCTACAAGAGCCTAAACGCACGTATTCCTCCAAACATCGCAACCGCGACACTTTTCACAAGTTTCCGTATTGCGACACTTTTTCTACAAACGCGTACAGTACGCTTTCATGATGAAAATTTAAAACTTCCGACATTTCATCAAAAGCGTCAAACTAAGTGTTTAATTTCCACCAAATGTAGTAGTGCCTCCTCAAAAAGGGCTCCGATTTACCCCAAAATGAGAGATCCACAACATACCCTCGAAACTTCCCGACCATCCTAAAGAGAAGTTCACGAAGCACGCGGTAAAAAGCTCCCACTACCTTTAGCTCTCAGAAAGAATTAGAAAAGGTCAAGATCCTTTGTCCCCCGATCAAGTTTTAAAACAACCCCTACACAAGGCCCAAGTCTCTCAATTCATAACGCCCCCAGGTAGGCCCTTCCGACAACCTCAATCCCCAAGAAGAAAAGACCCATGGTAGCTGGACCTCATGTAGAAGATTTGGATTCACCACTCCTCATTCTATGTGATTCTTAGTTATACATGACCCGTTATTGAAAACTACATGCTAGATTCTAGGTCACATAACTGCTTCTCTATCAATCATGGAGCCAGCTTGGGGTTGTAGATCACTGTGCCTTATAAAGATCTATATTCATTTGATTCTAAGAGGGTGAAATTTTTGGGCATGACAGTAAGATCCGTAGTAAATTTAGCCCAAATTTAGCCAAAAGTGTGGTAATGGACATTATTGTGGCCGACATCCCGAAATTTCTGGCTAATTTTGGTTATCCAAACTTCTAGTGGTACCAAGACTGAGGATCCATAAAACTTGACCCTGCTCATGCCACTATTCCGCATTTTGGAGAAAGATGATTATACCGGTGAGTCCGTATTCATGAAGACACACCAAATCTAATGGTTCCACAATTCCTCCTGTGACATACTAAGGAAAGCACTTTGTCTTATGCCCAAGGAGGACGAAATTTCCCAAGAAAAAAAAAGATCCGTCCTCTAATCCAAGAGAATAATATGAGCAGAGAGGAAAATGAAATATGGCCTTACAGCCTCTTCAAAGGAGCTTACTCATGAGAAGGGAAATGTGGCTCGGGTACTTCTTGATATCACCAAAAGGATGCTTGGTTCCCCTCCTTTAAGTCAGAATCAAGCCACAAATAACGTGGCTAATTATGAAGCCCCATTATTAGGTCAAGGGCAGAACATGAACACAAGTTGCAACTCCTCAAGGTGTCTGGAGATTCGCAGCTTGCAGTGAGTATGCTTTTGTGGAGCCACTGCAACTAAACACCCGCTACTTTAGCCACAGTGAAAGAGTGTATGTGATTTAGTTGAGAACTTCTTTTCCATTTTAACATTTAGTTCAGCGCTTATGTGGAAAAGAATACTTGGTGAACTCACTAGCTATGGTCATTGTACTCCTTCAGAGAATTCTTTGCCTGTGACATGGTTGAAGCGCGATACCACCCTCCATTTACAATACAAAGAATCGGGCAGTCTTCGAAGATGAAGAGCAAATTAACGTTTTATGGAAATGTAGGTGAGTTCTCAAATATGGCGATCGACTCTACCCACCAGATGACCACAGGGAGCCAAAAACCAAATGGGAAGAAACACCGGGCCGGGCACCGTGTTCGCAATTAAAGGGAAATTTCATTCCTGGTGGGTCTTGTGCCACTGGAGAGATTGTTTGACAAGAATCATATCCCGAGAATCCCGCAAAACATACCGATGAGCTCGTTAGGATGTGAACATTGGGACACAAGAAGATTCAAAGGTGGTAAATTTACGAAAGGGGTCCTCAAGAATACCAAGATCGTGACCCTCATGATGTTTCGTTCATATACCGATGTCTTCGCCCTCGGTCATACCATGATCCGAATACTTTTGATATTGATATTATTAGCACAAGATACCACTCAAAGAGGATGCCAAGCCTCATAAGAAAAAGTCGAGACGTACCGAACTCTCTTTCTCCCAACCATTGAAAAGGAAATAAAGAAGTTGTTGTAGGCTAAGACTATTTTCCCCCACAGTATTACGAATGGGTGGCGAACTTTTTATGCTTGCTCTAAAGAAGAGCGTGAACTGCTTTTACGTGGATTTCCGTAACTAAACAAAGCTCAACGTACAATTATCCCTCACGAATATGGACCATATCTAGCAAAGGTGGTGGATCCTCCGCATGTCCATGATGGATGGCTTCTTACAGATATAATCGTAAGTGTTGGGTTTCCTGCAAGACCAAAATAAGATGACATTCACTACATCTTCGGGAACCTTTCATGTATGCCTGAATGCCCTTGGGCTCGATAAATACTCTGCCACATTCCAGGCCGGTGATGGACATTTCTTCTATAGAGAGCAAGACAAGTCTTTGGTGATTCATCTGGATGACATCACCACCTTTTCAAATGGTGACGGCGAAACATATAGAGCACCCTTTGACAACCTTGATAAATGCCGCAGTATACTTTTGCCTCCTAATCCTCAAAAATCCATGTTTTCCTTGGAGGAAAGAAAGTTACCGGGGCACATAGTAACTAAGAGGAGTGAATATCAACCCGAAGTGGTAGAGGTGATAAAATATAGTTCCCTCTACCAAGAAACAAAAAAATAAGTACAAGTGTTTCGAAAGAATAAATTTCCTCGTAAGGTTCATTCCCAACCATGTCGAGATTGTCCGAAACATCACCTAGATGTCGAAAGAATAGTGGGAAATAGATGGACCCTGAGTCCAGGGTCTTTTATTAGGGCTAAAAATGCCTTTGTAGAAGATCGAGTGGCCGGGCAGTCCGCATTATGGGAAGTCGTTCATGATTTTCTCCTTCGCCCTCCTCACACACCATACAAACATTTCTATAAAAAAAAATTCCAATGGGAATGAACAACCCATTATGCTCTTCGGTCAAGTCATGCGAGATGCCGAACTAAAAAATATGACATTCCGGAGAAGCAAGCTTACGTCCGGTCAAATCGCTCGAAGGCATTACGGTGTACGTGTTACAATCAGCCATGTCAAATTTTTACTCACCCACCTATGAGTGAACAATATTTCGGTACAGACAGTCAAGGGAAGAGGGGAAAATGGATAATGCAGACTTAGGAGTACTAATTGGAGATAACGCTACTAAACTCATCAAAGGCTGTGGCTTGCAAAAATCTTTGTCTCGAATCCAATTAAGCGATACCGTAACAAATCTGCCTAAGAAAGGAGGAGAGGCATGGGAGGACACATGTGCACACCAAGGCACAGACCTTTCGCTCATAAAACACATGCCTAAGTACATCCTATCCTCATGGTATAAATATATAGTGGAATATATTTTGACGGTGCTGGGAGGTGTCTCACACTATGACAAAACCAACTATCACACTTTGGAGACCGAGGTCTCCAAAAGTACATTGTGGAAAATGGGCGATTATATTGGAGATCATGAATCTTATTATTCGTTTCGATGTAGAAAGAAGTTGACCACGTGATTACCAAGTTCCACGAAGGGATATTCGTGCGGCATTAAGGTGCTTGCTTCATCCGTCACACAAGCAAGATCTTGAAGGTAGGGTTCTTTGGCCTAAGCTATTTGGCTATGTACATGCCCGAGTCCTGCTCGCAAGAAGTGTCGTGAGTTCGTCGGTGCTCGTAAGTTGCACACCTTCCTATTAATTACAAGACATGCTGAGGAACCTTAAACAATGGGGGATTGACTTCATAGGAGAGATTCACCTCGCCTAGTAATCAACATCGATAGATCCTCACCGTTGCTGCATTACTTCACCAAGTGGGGGAGGTTATGCCCACAAGAAATGCTGTATTCGATGGGTGATCATAATTTCCTCGAGGAGAACATAATAGCTAGGTTTGTATGCCTACTAAAATCATTACGTATAATTTTTGTGTCAAGCTACCCAACTTGTTAATTTATGTCAACGTTACAACATCCCGCCGTCACTCCATCGCGTACTACCCACAGTGGAACAGTTAGAAGAATCATCTAACAAGACACTAGTGAGGATCTTGAAGAATACCATCAATTAAAATCAAAAATAATTGGGATTCCCAGCTCAAGTTTTCACTGGGCAAATCGCATCACCCAGCAGGTGCCGGTCCACAGAAAGTCCCTTATGAACCAGTGTATGGCAAGGCCGTATTTTTCCCTATTCATCTTGCAATACATGTGCCCTATTCTTACAAGAAAGTGAGGGAGGATCCAAATGACCTTATCCGAAGAATGAACTTCACTGGTGGAGTCGAATGAAACACTTTAGACAGTAAGCCCCTCGTACCCGGAAGAAGAATATCAAGAAAAATGAAAGGCTTATTTGACCAAAGAGTCAAAGACAGAGAAACCGTGTGGGATTTGGTGCCGGCGATGGGATGTTAAGAGAGCGGAAAAAGGGAAACATTGGAAGTTCGACCCCCTCTCGTTCAACCTTTCAAAGGTCAAAGGCAAACAATACTTTTGCCTGAGAACTTATAAGGGGAGAGTTACACGGAGGCGCCCGTGAATGCGCTCTCAAGTTCTATTTTCATCACCGACAATGGCTAACATGTACCATTGTATATATCATTCCACCGTATATACTACATTTTGCTTGTATCTTCACATTCATCTTCCATTTTTGTGCACACTTTGATTGTTGGTATAAAACCTCGTCTAATCGCATGTATTTGTGACTATATGGAGCCCAATAAAGCACAAGCATTCGTGGTCCTATGTCCTCAACACACTTATAATAGCATGTTGTCCCCATATGGAGCCAATGTTGTCTTGTGAATTTAATATAACATGGAGAAGTGGTCCTTATAAGGAAATCACAGCAGAAAGGGAGAACAAATAAGACAAAAATGAAGTATGTAAGTAGTCCGAATGATATTGCATCAATTGCTAAAATGCTTCAAAGCGTAGCTCAGAACGTTAAAGCAGCGAAGTCGTGAACGCGGGTAAGTATTCCATGAAAAAATAAGAAAATGACCTTGTGTGCAACGACAGACAACGTCGCAAACCACAGCGCAAGGAGCAAGGAGGACCGTCGATCCTATATCGATCAATGGCGAAGATTAAAATCACAAACCGTAAAGCGCAAGTGTTGCAAGATAGGCGCAATGAAAAGTTAAAGATGTCGAAGGCGACAGCGATGGCGTGGGACCCAACCACCCGCTCACACCCCTCATTCCATTTCCCTTTAAAAATCACTAAAACCTTACCTTTTTCGCTTCCGCTTCATTTCTCTACTTTATTTTTTTTCAGCCATATCATTGTTTCTCCCTCCCGCTTTTCCCATCTCCCCACCGTGATTAAAGTGGCCAAACGACCGACACGTCATCCCTTTCCCGCCCCTCGCCATCCATCGCATTTCACAAACATTACAACTTACTGCTTTAGCGCCCGCATTGTATTTATTTTAATTGCGTACGTGCATTCGGGGTTCGGCCCGCGCAGCCTCCGCCCCACTTTCCCTTTCCATGTTGCTTATCACCGCGCTTCACACTTTATCCTTTAAAGTTTACTCGTTGATTAGGGGGCAGAGTTGCGATTCCAGGCGCTGTCGTCCCACCTTCTCCACGCCACCCTTTTCTCCTCACCCTCCATCGCATCGCACATTATAACCTTTTCACATCGCAAGTAAAATTAAAACTTGAGATTTTCGAATTTTTGACATATCGCATCGCATTTTTTTTTAATTTACCTTTGAAGTGCCTCGCAACCTATTTTGTTTAACTTTTCGATGCGGCTAAAGTCCCACCTTCCTCCACGCGACGCCATTTTCTCCCCGCGCCGCACACAACACATTTTTAGATTTTACCTATCGTTTATGGTAAAGAGTTTCGATCCGGGGGTAGCTGTCATCTTCACTCACACAATACCTCTCACCACCCTCCACCTTTCCTCCATCTCCAATCACTCCTTTCTCATCTAACCATTCTTGTTTCATTTTTGGCACCCCCTGGCAGCCTTTCGAAATTTAACAATGGGTGGGGGGGGGGTCTCAAATGGACCGTATCCATTACCGCCCACTCCTCCACGTGTCGTCCTCTTGTCATTTTTCACCCCCTCTCTCGATACCGCTTACCACCTTTGTCTCTCTCCGAAAATCTGTTCATTTCTAATTCCTAAAACACTGTGATTTTGAGAGTCGAACATGCAGCCGTGGTTTATGCATTCGCTCAAGAGATTCCGCTAAAGAACTAGGTGCACTCAAAAGATGACAAAGCCTCTTCATAAGGGATTAATTGGAAATCAACACATCGAGGGAGTGGAGGCTTCATATGCAATAGATGGAATCGTAAAATGATAGTCATGATGTTCACCATTTACCACCCTCGACAACATTCGAAGGCCCCCATTATTGGCCTCAATGGGCGACCATGTCCTTTCATTTTCGGTTTAATTTTGATGATTTTAAGTAGTGAAATCTCAATTTCACCCCATCCCCGTTTTAATTCTCTTAGCATGTTAAGTAATTTCTCAATGTACATTCTACAAGATAGGTAGGATGTTTTTAATTTACAGATATGGGTCGATCATAAATGATTAAGCATCAGAGACCTCGACAAGAACTATATATATAGTAAGTTCTAAGATGAAAGTAGGGTTCTAGAATTTTCAAGAATTTTTGTTGTAGTTTTGTATGATTGTGCTCCGTGCTTCCGAGATACATATTTGGGAAAGTTGTTTGAAACTTAGTATGACATGTTGTTGTTATTTGTGTAATGTAGTCATGGTAGTCTCAATTTAATTCATGAATTCGTGTTTACATAATGCTCGTGTGTTAACGCTCATGTATTGCTTGCCACACTCGCTTAATTAAGGCCCACCTAACCTCCTCCTCTCTGTTGCTAATATCTCATTCATATACACTCTCTCTCTAAGGTCCAGAAAGATTCTTAAATCTCTTAAGCCTCGTCTCTCGTGGGTTCCTTCTCTCGCATACTTTAAAGCTTCGCTCATTGTTTTATACTTGGCCCATCTAAAAGCTATCAGCTCCCCACAACCTCTCGAGCCCTCTCACCATTTTAGAAATTCACATGAAACAAAAGCCCAAATGGTCTTCTCCATTCTTGAACCAATAAAGCCATTGTTCGGACCACATATCCGACAAGAGGTATTCACACAATTGTTCACAATTAACCTCTCATTTAATATGTTCTAGGCACTCGGTCTTTGCAACTCGTGGCCATCTCTAGGAGCCAAGGCGAATCATCGATTGGGGTTCTAAGGTGGTTTTTGGCTTCATGTACAAGCTAATGTATATTATATATATGACTTATGGTTCCGTGTTCTCGTGGATCAAAAATAATTTTACATAAGAAATAACCACAACACCCGAGGTAGCATAGAAAGTATCCAATCAAGTTAAGACAACATCAATAGAATCCTTTCTTCACTCTCGACCGAGAGAAGGAATAACAATAAAAGTAATTATTAACCATCTTCACACCATCTTGGTAATAAAATACCAAGTGTACCTATCCCTCGACACAGAACCTATAACAAGTAACTTTATATCAACAAATAATACCATGTTTTTACCATGCAAAAAGAGGGTTGCAGCAGTGTTTTTACCATGCACATGAGGGCAAGGTTTTTTACCATGGCTTTTCAAAAGTCGCTTCACCGGGTGTTCCTCCGGCTTCTCCTTCATATGTGGCTTTCTGTTCTCTCGTTCCTATGCAAGTTTCTTCCTATGTAGTGATCTAGCCATCATTATCGTCACATACCACTGGGAAAGGAAGGGGCACATACACAATCGGTTGTAAAGGAGGGCGTTGAATCATTAGTAGGGGGTTCTATGTATGTTCTTCAGGGTGATTTTGGCTCTCGTAGGCAGATTATATATATATATATATATATATATATATATATATATATATATATATATATACGGTCAAGGGTTTCATGTATGTTCTCATAGGTGATTTGCTCCCACACGCAATAATCTAGATTACATATATAATACATATTGATTTATTTGATGTCAAGATGCATAGAACTAGAGAACACCATATGAAGTGGTTAACTTCATAATCTAAATAATAAGAGAGAGAAAATAAAGGAGAGGAGAGTGCTCACTTAGGAGAGGGAAGGACAAAAGGGAATTCTGAAGAGAGCTGGCTGTACGTAGTGGCGTGCGCATCTATGCTACCTAATTAGAAAGTAAAGAGTGGAGTCATCAATCAATTTTAGGAAATCTTGAGAAATCATAGGGTGGGAAGAGATAGATAAAAGGAAGAGATGAGGAACATTAGATTCATTAGGATCTATAACCATGTCAAATCTCAAAACGCACACAAGCACAACTAAAAAATCAATGTTGGCCCCATTCATATTACCTCTATGCAAGGTCAATAATGAAAGCATAATTTCCACACTAATTGGTAAATTATGAGTGAAATGAGGCCTATCTAACCCCGAGAGCATGGAAATAATTCAACCCGTGACCTCGCAATAGCAAATTAAGGTGCTTTAATGATAGTGCCCGACCAACCAGATTTTATGGTATAATCCATAATTAACATTCTCTTGGTTTTGGTATTTATTATACCATATATTAAACAAGGTCAACCGCGTGAAGTTGGAAGTTTACATATTCCCCTCACCCCACCCCACCCCACCCCACCCCACCCACCCCTACCCCTCACATCACTCTCAAAACCCCAATACCCAATCAGTTTACCATAAAATATTTTAAAGCAACATCGTAAGAACCAAACATATCTACAAACTAAGAAAACAAAAAATTAAGGTAAATGAAAGAGGACAAAACATATAAACACATACCTTGTACATTTCAACATTTCAATATCATTAATCTTATTCTTCATCCAAATCAACATCCGTATCATTCAATTCAAAATTGATGTTTAAAATACTGGACATATCAACATCGTCATCAATGTTTTCATTTCCAATCATATCATCGCTATATCAACATCAATAACATTGTATCTTTGTGTTTCATTCAACTTCTTCAAATTCTTCATCTCACAACACATTGTTGATATCATTTTCATCCGTGTAAGATCAGTTTCGATTAACATATTCTTTCGATGTCTTCATCTAACACATCAACCGACTACTCCCTCATCAAATTCTTCTTCAATATCATCTCTTCGCTACATTATTCTTTATCAACCTTCCTCTTGGATCATATATACAAACATATAACCAACCCCCACTCGCAACCTCGAGTAAAATACTTGTTCACATTGGCTTCAAAAGAACAAAGGGCCTCGATCCTCGGCTCAATATTCCTATATTAATTATGGAAAATCCAATAGCATGTTCAATATCGCTTTATTAGGATCACATTCATTCATTTGTAGCCCGTACCATTTGATGTTGAATATAATCATTTTCAAGGATTTAAAGTCACACTCAAGTATATCCTCCAAATACCCATAGTATCAATTTTTTACCACTTTTGGGTGCTTCGTCACTTTTATAGGAAACATTAGTAACATGAAATACTACATCTCACTATCGAATTTTTCATCTTTTATTCGACCTTTTGATGTGAAATTTGCAACTATCGTTAATACGTAGCCGTGTAGTATTTCAACCACAATATATGCCTTCTATTAACGTAAAAAATGCATTGTCAATTAATAAACATATTTATACTTGGAAATTATGCAAAAAAAAACACACCATATACATCAATATATATATTCAAAAACTAAATTGTACCTATAAGATATGCTTGCCTATTTATATTTTAAACCATTTTCTAAATCAATTTTCTTTGTATGATTGGTATCTCTTTCACCGTATCGTTCCACTTCTTTTGACCAATGTAGCCATCTACCCCATGATAAGTTATAATGATTGAATTTTTTACATCGTTCAATTCATACGTTCATCCAATCAAGATTGTTATGAATGTATAAAAATGTACCGCATCCCACTTCGGGCTCAGCTTGTATAAAAATAAAACAATTCGTGTATAATTAGTTTCTGTGGTATACTATAATAATGGATTATGAAGAAGACTAAAAATTAAATAAGTACAATGTATATAAAAACAAAAATTCAAATGTTTTATAAATTCCCCCACCATCTACTTACATGTTTCTTTCATCATTCTTCATTTCTAAATAGGTTCTTCCTTCAAATTTGTTGATGGATATGACATACCAAAAGTGATCCACATTATTACTACAGCTAATTTTGGAATATATAGAGTAATATAAACGATGGTTTGAAATACCATAGAACCCTTAAGATACGTTTTATCTAACCAAATCCTTCAATTATTTCAAGTGCCTCTCAACCATCCACATTGACCTCAGGTATGTTCACACTTTTCAATCCTCAACTAGGTGTATGAGGTAGTTTTCTTGTGTATTGAAAATGTTGAGGTAGATACTTTACATTTCACACATTAGACGAGGAATTTGTATCTCCAATACTTTATTTCCTCTTTATCGATTTATTTAGATGTCAACTATCTACACCGATGTAACAAGATCACACATTTGAACAAAAAAGTACATATAAGTACACATTACAAGTAAAACACATGCGCTCAACTATAAGTTGCGTGAAAATTGAAAAGTTATACTTGCATATAAATCACCACTCACCTGATTTATTTGTCAAGTTGATAGCTAACTTTTGACATTGTTTTCGTGTTGTATGGGAGAGATAGAGGAAGAATATATTGGGTAACAAAAAATGAATCATTATTTATTCCTAAACGTTAGTAGAAAAAAATGCTATAACATGCTTCACCAATATAAAAATATATACACCAAAATAATCGGTTTTAATCATAGTATGTCAATCAAGAGTTTTTACCCCACCTAATTCACCTTTCTATGTTAGGACATTCTTTATGTTTGAATAAAATCCAACAGAAATTTTAAATTTTTCAATGACCCGTTTTACATCCTTGTTTTGTTGTTCTTTCAATAACCATGGAAGGGTGCTTCATATTTTGTCTCCATCACTATTTGAATGAATCACACTTTGGTATCACATGATTGGCCTCCTTAATGTCATTACAAATCTTGATAATTTTTTCCGTGTCACTCCTTCCATATAATATTCACCATAGTATTTGTGTTACATTCTTCCCATGCATTGTATCAAACAAATGAACAAATTCTAGGTTCTCATAGTAGGGGAGCTCATTTAGAATTACAGTGGGGTAACTTTTCATTCCTCGTGGAAGTTCCCCATTATTAATGCCTTCATGATCACAACCTTCAAGGTGAATCATAACTAAAGATATTACAACAATGCTTATCAATTAGCATGTTGAAAAATGCAATAAAAGTATAAAATATGTGAAACATTCATATATGATACATAAACGATTTTTTGATCCATACCTCGATGATTATTTTTTATATATTTCAATTTCCATAGACAAGGTATATTTCTTTATGGTTTTCATCCAATTTCTTCTTCCTATCGAAAATATGTTTTTCTGTGATGTTGATACCTATGGTTCTTAGAGAGTAATTGGTTCACACTCATCAAAACAACTCATTTCCTAAACTTCTAGAACGACGAGATTTCATCTTAAGACCACAAAATGGACATGCAATTTCACCTTGTTTTAAGACCTACAAGAGATGGATTAAATTATATACCAATTAAGCCTGAGTTATGTTATTTAAAAATATGAATGGCATGAACTTCATAAAATAAAACACTATTAAAATGCAAAGCATAACATTATAACATACCACAAAAATGTGTTAGCCCTCAAATATCGTGAATTTTCCATACAAGCATCGTATGGAATTGAAATTCCTTTTCCACACCTACCTGTCTAGAGATATCTTACATGTTGACGCCTTTACATAAATCTAGTAACTCATCAATAAAGGCTTGATATATACATTTATATGCTTTACTTGTACTTACCAGAACAATCATTGCCAACATTATGTGCTTTTATTAACATCCATGGAGGAATGTTATTGTTTACACTAAAAACAAGCCGACATCAAATAAGTAGATCTCGAGCACTCCAAATGATCGACATCGTCGCAACCAATGAAAGCCTAAGATCAACAGGTTCATCTTTAAAATGTGTCCATATTTCCTTTATATTCTAACACATGTTCATCCATGGGAATTCAAGAACATCATCTTTCACGTTATTTCCATGGTAATTCATAAATTGTGTTATGCTTCTTCACCGAACAATCATCAAAACATGAAATTATGGGAATATAATGAATAACCTTATGAGGCACATTTTTTTTGGTTTACCCGTCTAACATTCACTAATTTGACATTTCAAACACTTTCAGACGCATGTTCTCCATAATACTTAATATGATCATTAAAGTCATACATGACTGGCCTTGATACCCATTCCAACATATTTCACAATGGCATGTAAATCTACATACAAAGCAGGTAAAACATTTGACGATGGTAACATAAATTCACCTAACAATTCACAACATAATTAAAAAATTAGCACTACTTAGTGTGAAGAATATTAATTTTACATATTGCATCCAAATTAATTTGTAAATAATCAACTAACAATAAAAATAGAGGAAATGAATATTGCCCATGAAAATAATCATCCAAAAGCACGAAAAATCTTCGGCCGCATCGCCAGTCGCGCCGCCTTCCTAGGCCTCGCGCTCGCCATCGCCCTTACCCTTACCTTTGTCCGCCATGTCCCTCCGGACGCAAACCCGCAGGCAAACATTTCGTGTCGTTTTCTCTCGCTCTTTGGTGCAATCTCTCCCACCCCGCGTCCTCGCCCCCGCAATTTCAAAATTCGTAAAGGGTTGGATGAATGTAAGAAGTTGTTCTCTCTCGTCTACCCTCGAAGATGGCAGCCTCTTTCTTTGGCCGACCGAGGCCTACAGTGGCAATTCACCGGCTCGTGCTTCCCGAAGACAAAGAGGGATCGAGCCGGACTAGGGCCGATAAACTAAGAAAATTTTCATTTGTTTTTGTGGGAAAGGTTATTTCACCTTTCACTTTGAATCAAGAGAAGACAAGGACCCAATATTCGGTAACCCGGCCTTACTTCATGGACTCTAGAGGATTACCCAAACAAATGGGACCCCCCGACTTCGATCCCAGCTTGACGTCCCTAATGCAGGCTCCGATCCGGGTCTCCGGCTTCCCCGCATCTACCCTCCACCGCTCGGGGAGATGAATCCTGTTGTAGCCATCGACAATGCTATTGGGAAGCTTATTGATCGTAATGAACCTAAGGACAAATGTAAGCATGTGTCGCATTTGTGTTGAAGTTGATCTCGGCATGGCCCTAACAATCAAACTCAAAGTGGACGATTAGACTCAATATTCAAAGAACCAGATTACGAGTAAACTTCTTAAATGCAAGGTATGTCATGAATACGACCACTGCCAATCGCTCGCTCTAAACTAGTTGATGTTGAAAAATACAAGCCCAAGATGAACAATGGGAAATCGTTAAAAAAAAGAAGACTTTCCACTTAAGACAAACCCTAAATCGTTCTCACTAATTTCCAACCACTATCCAACCCTCCACTCATCCCTTGGTCCTTCTCTTAACACTATGTTGCCTCTCCTCTTCCTCGAGACTCCCTTGGAATCATCCAACCCTTTCGCGCCCTTTTCCCTCCCCGAATCTGACCCTCCCATCTCCACCCCCTTGAAAATGACTCCCCCATCCCCATACCCATTTCGCAAACATCCCCTTCTTCCTCTCATGACCCTCCCCTCCTCAAACAAACTGTGGAGCTCTTCCAAAGAGCACCTGTGAATATGGAAGCGCACAAAAAACATGCGGGCCTGGTATAAAATCCATAAAGCAATGGTGAGGGATGAAAATGCCCAAAAAGACATAATGTATGGGTACACAAACCCCCATAGAAACCTATTCTCTAGTAAGTAAAATAACAAAGACCCACAGACAAGGGGACCAGGGAGGGCGAGCAACTTCCATATACCCCTCTCAACGATGAAGGTCCTATCATGGAACAAACAGGGGATTAGGGCAACCCTCTAAAATTGTCGCTTTGAAAGATCCGATAGAATTAAGGAGAGAAACCGTGAATCTTAATGCTTCAAGAAACAAAACAAGGTCAAATAAGAAAATGAAAAAAATTATTGAATGATTCAAGCAATATGAAGGTCGTATTTGTGAATCAAGGGGAGCCTGGAAGAATAGCCACCATTTGGAACCAAAGTACATGGACTTGTGTTTCCAATGTAATCAATCAAAGATTGGATTAAAATCAATTTAGAGAACAAAGCAGTATAACAAGAAGATCATTTATAATATCTATGCACCTAATCACTTCGCAGACAAAGAGCAATGTTGGACCTCTCTCAAACAAGATATAGAGGAGAAGATAACAGAATATTATTCTCGATGGAGATATCAACTTCATACTCCACCTGGCAATGAAAAGAGAGGAGTCATTTACCCAATGATCCTATAACAAAGTTGGAAATCATTATGCAGGAACATGATTTAGTTGATGTTGTGCCAAAAAAATCACAGTATCTACTTGGAACAACTGCCTACCGGGCAAGGATAATATAATGGAGTGGCTAGACAGATCATGATAAATTCTCTTTCTATCAAATTTCTCCACCGTTTACGTAGCGTCCTCCCTACTTAGCGTCCGATCACTATCCTACAAGTCTTGTTCTATGGCGCATCGCCCATTGGGGCCAACCTTTAAATAAGGCTTCTATTTTGGAGCAATCCGATGGTAGACCGATTGTCAACATCACATGGCGCCGCATATGAGCAAGATCACTTCCAGACACATTTGGGAAAGCAAGTTGAAGAGGACCAAATGTGCTCAAGGAATGGGCAAAGCAAGTTACTACAAAGAATTTATAGCCAAACAGAAATAAAAACAAGTTAGAAAGGTCCATAGCAAAAATAAAATAGCCCAGATGGGCTCTCCCAGAATACAAAGTTAACAAGAAGTATCTTCATTTCCACCGTATAGCCAATAGAGAAGAAGAACAAATGGAGAATAAAATCGAGACAAATTTTTGGTTACAAGGAGGGGATAAAAATCGCCTTTCTTCCACAAGCAAAGCCACAATCGTAAAATCAGAACAATGTTACCACCATCACCGATGAGAACTAACCTAAAACTACTCAAGATGCCATTAAACAGATCGCTTTCATATTATTACAGCTGAAGTTTTTCGTCGTAGACGAAAGCAACAGAAGATCATTTTAGATATTCTTCAAAGACTTTCCCACGAGTATCGTTGAGGAAATCAATGCAAAACTAACAAAACAAATTCTGGTGAAGATTATATTCAAAGTGTCACATACGTTCAACCAACAAAGCCCTTGATTTGCATGCTTTCCCCATTTGTTTCTATAGAACCGACCGGGGAACCATCAAAAAAATATCTAGTCAAAATGATAAGATGGGCACAGCGTTAAATGCAAAATTGGAGGATACACTAATGCCACCCACCTTACCCTTATTCCCAAAGAGAATCGACCCTCATCCTTCTCTCGCTTCCGACCCATCTCTCTCAAGGCAATCCTTTTATAAAATCCCCGACCAAAATCTCTGCCCCCGCGCTCAAACCTCTCCTCCCCCCCTCATTTCCGAAATCAAGGAGGTTTTCGCTGGCCGCACAAATTGGACCCATCCTCTTGTCCAAGAGGCCATCCACTCTACCAAGCTAGAAACGAAAAGGCTTCATTCTAAAATCGACCTTAGCCATCGTCGAATCGAGTCGTACACCCTTCCTTGCATCGTTTTGGGAAAATTGGGATCGGTCGCATCCTTCTGGCTGCTTGTCAAAGCCTCGCATTATCGAAGGCCTTCGGATCTCCTCACACACGTAGACCAGACCTTCATTCCGCAGACCCGAGGTCTAAGACAAGGTTGTCCGCTTCTCTTCTCACTGCTCATCTCGATGGCCGAACTACCTATCAGGCTCGGATTACACCAAGATGGGACTCAATATCGTATCAAATTTGGAAATGGACTCAAGAACATAAACCATTCTCAATTTGTCGAATACACTTTTTTAATGGGAGGAGCCTCCAACATAATACCGTCGTTTTAAAACCCCCAGAAAAATACATGAATTACTCGGAGGTATGGTCAATTATCTCAAGAGATGCATTTATGGCTAGAACATTAACGCCAAACTCGCATAGCATGCCTAGCACGTTCGGGAGTTCCTTACAAGTTGGATTGGGGGCACTTTTTCATTTGTGGCATGCCAAAGGAGTGTCGGGCAATCGAAAGCCTCCGTTCCAGACACTATAATTGAAAATGAAAAGGAAGGTGCAACAATGTGGCGCTCTTGGCTTATCTCAAAGAAGGCAATCTATCCTCCTTAAATCGGTCTCTCCTCCTTACCCTTATACCTATTTTCGCTCCCCCGCATGCCCCGCCTAGTTTCCCCATCACAAAGTCGATGCCATCCTCCTCGACATTTTCATGGCAAGGGGGGGGGGGGGAAATGATAAGAAGAAACATAATCTTATAAATTGGAAACAGTCATTCAATCTCAAGAACAAGGAGGACTAGGAATTAGACTTCAAGACTGTTAAACTTGGCTGTGGAAAGATTATTTGGAGACTCATCAAATGGCAAACCAAGCAGGAAAACAAAGGCTAGAAATCAAATATCTCAACTCAACAAGGCAACAACTTTGGACCATGAGATTCCCTGCGTAGCCTCGCTGCAACTGGAGTCAGCAAGAAGGCAATCCCCCCTCCTAGTTGCAAATATCTCCAAGATTCCTAATGCAGGCAGCCATATTAGAACTTCCAGAACTCACAAGATAATGGGGATGCCAACCCATTAGTAGTAGACCGGCACCTGCCAGATTTTATTCTTTCTCATTGGGCCGATGGGGATTCATACCTTGACCGATATCCCATGATTCCCACCTCACTGGAAAGGATGGGATCTTCCCACATATTCTCATTGAAATGGAAGAAAGCTTCAACAATATTCAAGCCCATCTTCATGGCATTGAAGCCCCACCAAACGCAATGTTGATGATGGATTTCTGCTAGATCCCACAAAGTGTGCCTACACTCAAAGTTGTTTATCAATGATATGCAACAATGTTTTCTCCATACCCATTTGGGCTAAAGGAAAAAAGTATGGAAAGAAGAGACTTCCTAAAAATAAATTCTTTATTTGGCTCCCCTGCTAAAAGGGAAATTCCTCATGACCGAGAATCTGAAAATATGGGATAACCTGGCCATCCCACTACCTGAATTGTCAAGCAAGGTGTGAAGAAACCAAATAACACCTTTCACAGATCGCCTCTTTTCCATTTCTTGTTGGAAAGAATTCATCGACAAGCCAACCCCCTCGGGCTCCAAACACCGTTGTTGCTGAAGTCTCGCAAACCTAGAAAAGAAATTATCCTCGCGCAAAAGAAAAAAAATTTAGCCCGCAGTACGGGAATGCCTTACCATACGCTCTCTTGTGTAAAATATGTATAGCATGCAATTTACGATTTTTAAAGATAAAGAAACCAAAGATTAGAAGGTTATATAATAAGACCGAGCCTCACCTCAGAAGCAATGTCCACCAAAAAACCAAGGAAGTCACACAACTAATCTCTATGTTGAGGAAAGGAACCATATTGGATATTTGGTTTGTTAAAGGCAAATACTGCAGCGTAGTGGTTAATGCCAATAGTAGTAACAACACCAGTATAATGAAGATTAGAATGAAAGAAGAGGAATTCTTCTTTGGCTCGTAAATTGCAACACACACTATCTATTTTTTTTATGGTGCCTCCAAGTCTAACCTGTGAATGGTCACGGAGGAATCAGTCCTAATGCTAATGGTGATATCCACATGCTTATGAGTGGGTCTAGCAATCTATCCAATAATAGGGCTGAAGCACTTGCTCTCTATCAAGGCCTTTCAAACCTTCAAAAACTTGGCATACACACCGCGATCATAGGATATTCTAAATCATCATTAGTTTAATGATTAACAAAAGGAATGCCCAACGTGATCCTACATCAAACTTATCACCAATGTTTAATCCTTTCCAAAAATGAAGATGAAAGAGACCCTGCTCTACCATGTTATCTCGCTCTCTAATAAGGAGGCGTATTCACGTGTTGCGTGCTCGTTTTCATCCCATTGGCTTTCTAAGATGCAACGACTCCGACCTTATTTCTATCCGCTAAGATCGGAACAAATCCGATCATAGATTTACTCTAAAGGTGTACAAAGCCGCCTTTCGTATTCTATTTCTCGTGGTAATTGTCCCAATTTCATCGAATGTATTATCCATCGTATCCTCTAACAGTCTCCTCGTTGAATCCCTTCCGACATCCCTCTCCGCTCTCGCATTCTCGTTTATTTTCTCTCGCATGTCGACCCTCCTCACATGTGCTCCTCGCTCTTCCTCATTCTTCCTGACCCCACCTCATTCTTTCACATGGACCGCGCCTCATTTTGTGTCATTCTTCCCATGCTCCTTCCATCTTCTCATTATTTCACATGTGACCCGCGCCTCCCTTCCTTCCTTGCCTAAGGACCATCCCTTTCTACTTGCTGTGGCCCCCTCCTCCATATTCACATTTCCCCTTTCTTTCACCGATTTCCTAGCTCGTGCCATACATGATCGCTTTCCTTTCTCCCCAACCGAATCCTCTTCTCCGGAGTTGCGTTCGCACGCCCGCTCTTCATTCCGAAATTTCTTTACACTATCAAATCATGTCCGTAAGTGAAGACCGTTCCATTGCGTCGACCTCAAGGCGTAGCCGGAGAAAATTTGTGCGCGTGTGTTTTCGAAGACAAGATCGACACTCACACTCAATTTACTAAGGGAAATCATGAGGCCGACCAATTCTTCCTTCATCGAGTTTCTTCATTGGCAGTAGCCGCCTAATGAACTCTCAAACACTTTGTGAGCATATCAAAGAATCATGATATCCTAGAGTACATCCCGAAAAAAGATACTGCACCAAGTACTGTACCAAATAAATGGAAGAACTATGTGATGCAGTATGCAACCCCGATGAATCCAACGTACGCCAAATCCACCACATAAACATCGTATTAAGCATGGCAAATGCTTTTTTTTACTACTTCAGCTCGTTCGAATTTATACATGTTTAGTTTTTCATCTTGCTGAAAACGATGGAAGCAGTATGATTTTGTTATTAATGTAGTTCCCCCCCGCTCTACTTCTCATCTTCTCCTTCGTCACAACAATGGATTCTACTTTTCCTACTTTTTTTTGAATATAAATAAGATCCGACTTTGTAAAAAAAAGAAATAGAGGAAAAATAAAACCTTTATCATCATGTACTAAATTTCACATAAAATATTACATACTTTGGGAGTTGTGCGACACAAGTGTTTAACAAAACATTCATAACCTTTAGGTTCACTAAAGAATAAGATATTAGAGAGAAGACTTATTTTTAAGCCTTTCATAAAGAGATTTTTGATTCCTTCTCAATTATAGGTCTATTAAAAACACCATCCAGCACGTTGTCATCATCTTCCATTCCAACATTATTAAATGTCTCCTGGATCAATATGTTTTTCCCCTATTATTCAATTGTGTTATTACATCATCATCTTCTTCCATGGGATCATTAACTTAATCTTCAATATTCTCTCCATGTTCCCCGAACAAGAGCTTGCACAATGGCCACATCATTCGGTTCATGGCGAAGGTTTCAGGTATCACATTTATAATTATAAACAATCAAGTAATATTACTATATATAAATATTAAAAAGATACAAACATTTAAAAATATAATATAGGAAAAAAAGACAAACAAATAAAATTGACAAAGACAACTTACGCGAGAGTGAGAAACAAAGACAACAAATCAATGATGAAGCTTTGGCAATTTATCAATATGTTTATAATCATGTTGAAAAATAGAAGAAAAAAGTGTTAGTTTTATCGATATGTAGAGGGAGAGGTACTCATGAGATATATACTGCAACCAAATAAAACAATTTATTCTTATTTAGCCTTAATCAATATGTCATATTCTTTATTGATTCTACCTTTGGAGACCACAATTTTGTGTGGATGGCAACTTTCCTTGGACCAACTAATGGGATATCACCGTTTAATTGATAATGGGTTCAAAGTTGATGGATTACTAATAATACATTAGGCTTAAGAGGTTATTGGATATCCAAGCGTTAGGGGTACTTAGGAGTTGGTATTCTAGATACAACTTACCTAGGTGAGAGCTAGAAAACAACAAATCAATGATGAAGCTTGTGCAATTTATCGAATATTTTTACAGAATACATTGAAAAATTTAGGAAAATGTTACATTTCTTTACATGTAGAAATAGAGACATTTTATGATATATATATATATATATATATATATATATATATATATATATATATATATATATATATATATATATATATATAGTCACAACTAGTAAAAATAACATATTTTTTCTCTTCATCATTATGTTGTAGCTTCCTTTACCTCACGCGTGACCACACATGTTTTTAAGTCGATGGAAACTTTCTCTAATCCCTTGTCGTTAACCCACCCCTAACCCTAAATTAACCGACCCTAACCTTTAAGCTGGCTTCAACCTCTAACCCCTTGCATTCTATCACCCTAATCCTTAACACCTTACAATGGTGAAACATACCTATAAATATGTGAAGTGCCTTTGGAAATGTGCTATGTGTAATGACACCCAATTAATGATCCTCAATGGAAATATATGCCTTAAAACATCTAGAAGTGCTTCTAATCTATAGGATCTCCTCAAAATAAGTCCCAAACCACTATGCTTGCCGAGGAAATAATGCCTCTAGAATTGCGAAAAATAACCATGCATTTTCATACAATGAAATTATGCACATCGTTAGTTAGTTCGTATTATACTCCCTAAAATTTTCCACTACCAATATTTTATCCAATGATGTGCCAAATATTATGATGAAATTTGCCTGTTTTAGATGAGCCGTTAGAATGATATTCACATTAATTGATCATCCTTGAATGTAATATAGCATTTTTTCATTTCATAAGCTTTATTAAGTTACATTATATGTATTCACCAATATGGTATAGAGTAAATTAATTATGTATGATGTAACATGTGCCATATTCGATTCTTGCAAAAACTAAAATAGAGGATAAATGCTTATGTTTATGATATTGTTATAAAAGTATTAATGAGAATACATATAGTTAGCCGCATCTTCATTAGTTAAGCTATGCTTCAGCATGGATAGATAAAACAGATTTACATTTTCTGTTACTTCCACTATAAAGTATTCTACGTAATGTATTCCCATGAACCTATGGGCTATGAACCTCGAAAAACAGAACAATAACTAAAGACATATCTACCTTAGGTGATAACTTATACCCAGAGACTATGCTTCTGAGGATAGCGTTGTAGCACCAATATATTTTATTTTTCTTCCGTATTGAAAAAAATAAAAGCAAGAAAAATGATGAAAAAATAGAAAACCTAAAAAAAAAAATAGAAACATTTTCCTATGTCTTGTTCTAACCATGTTGCATGTCAAATAAAGTGCATCCGCCAAACTATGTATACAAGTTTTCCACCGAAAAATTAAAAGTTAGATTTAGCAAGATGATCGACGCATTTGACAATGTGTACACAATGACTCCATATCGATGAAACTGAGTCCTTGTCCCTCTCGCATTTTAATTAGTGGGGTCCGTATTTGGATGTTTTCGATGAAACAACATGTTCTAACATTTTCTAGCGTAAGATTTTGAAAACAATGTAAATTTTTTAATTTTTGCACTTTGTAATAGTTTGAAATAATAACGTTGTTATTGTGAATAAAACGTTAATATAAATCTTCTTTCTTTCTTTTTTTATTCAAATAAAACTTTATTTGTAAATAAATGAAAAACGTCATAAAGTGCTCGCCGTTTTCAAAAACGCCGATCAATTTTAGAAAATGGGTTGCCTAGATTTACCAGCGACCCCCCCACTCATCTGCGTAATTTAATAAAAGGGGGGAGGATTTTGGGAGGGGGGTTCCATGTATAAGTGGATTTTTAAACAACCATAGGATTATGTGTCACTTGTGAGTCAATAGCGGACCCTCCATGGTTTTTCGAAACTTGCTCACCCACCTTTGTTATTCAACTCGGTTTGATGTCAAATCAAACTTGTGTCATGCCAACCTCTGCAGAGGGACCCATCGTAGAAATCTAACTTTTCAACAAAAAAAACTAATTGGATCAACCATTTGTCTTCAACACTTTCAGTTTAAAATATAAAAGGGCAAAGGTGAAAGTTTTTGGGAATAATTCAACCATTATCATTTCGTACAAACGTTAAAGCCCGACAGGAAGTGATTAAAACTTAGCTTTGTGTAAAGGTTTGTAAATCGACTAGACACTAGTCAAATTTACAAATCTTTGAATATAATTTTGTATCGCACCATCTTAAAACTAAAATAGAGGATAAATGCTTATGTTTATGATATTGTTATAAAAAGTATTAATGAGAATATATATATAGTTAGCCGTACTCATTAGTTAAGCTATGCTCTTACATGGACAGATAGAATAGATTTACATTTTCATATCGTACTATAAAAGTATTCTACGTAACTTCATTCCATGAACCTATGGGCTATGAACCTTGAAAATATGAACAATAATTCAAAGACATATCTACCTTAGGGTGACAACTTATACCTAGAGACTATGTTCGAGGATAGCGTTGTAGCACCAACATATTTTATTTTTCTCCGTATTGAAAAACAAAAGCAAGAAAAATGATGAAAAAACAGAAACCCAAAAAAAAAAAATAGAAACATTTTCCTATGTCTTGTTCTAACTATGTCACATGTCAAATAAAGTGTATCCACCAAACTATAGATAAGTAAGTTTTCCATCGAAAAATAAATGTTAGATTGAGTGTAAGATGATCGACGCATTTGACAATGTGTACACAATGACCCAAACGATGAAACTGGAGTCCCTTGTCCCTTCCGTACTTTAACGAGGTGGGGGTCCGCATTCAATACGTTTTGATGAAACAACATGTCTAAATACCTTCTTAAAGGTACCTGAAAAAAATGTAATTTTTTTAATTTTTCGCACTTTTGTAATAGTTAAAATAATAACGTTGTTACTGTGAATAAAACGTTATTAGCAAATCTTTTTTTTTACCTTATATTCGAAATAAAACTTTATTTGTAAATAAATGAAACACTTTGCAAAGTGCTCGCCGTTTTCAACAACGTTGATCAACTTTAGAAAATGGGTTGCCTAGATTTAATAACAGCATCTTCACCATCCAGAATTTGACAAAAGGGGGAGGGGGTCTACTATAAGTGTGATTTCCTTAAACAATTATAGGATTATGTGTCGGTTGTGAGTCAATAGCGGACCTCCATGGTTTTCAAATTACCACCCACCTTTGTTATTCAACTCTCGTTTGATGTCAAATCAAACTTAGAAGCCATGCCAACTCCGTAGGGAGGGACCCATCGTAGAAATCTAATCGTTCAACGAAAAACCAATTGGGATCAACCATTTGTCTTCAACATGAGTTTAAAATATAAAAGGGTAAAGGTGAAAGTTGTTAAATAATTCAACCATTTTCATCTTGTATAAACGTTAAAGCCCGATAAAGGAAGTGGATTAAAACTTAGCTTTCAGTAAAGGTTTGTAACCTATTGTGGGTATCACTCAAATTTACAAATCTTTTGAATAATTTTTCATTGCACCAAAGTAACCATAGGATCAATTATTAACCTTTATCATTTCATGCACTGTGCCTCACAAAGTTATGTAGATTTTCTGGAGCCTGTGGAACTCAAACTAGAGGGTATAGCATGTAGTAGCTCATCTCCAACCAATTTTTTAAAATTTTTTAATGAAGTTTTATAGTAGATGTCCTCGGGGAATTGATTTTTCAACTAAGAATTTTCTCCAGGGTAACAACAAATAGTACAACTAGTTTGAAAATCATGATCCAACCCCCGAATATGCTCATGTAGTTCCTCATCCATAGGTTAATGATTTATGTCATATCACTGAACACACATATGATATTGGAGAGTTTCTTATTGCACTTGTTTCCCAAATTAAAAAAAAAAAACTCGTAGAAACCACATTAGAAATCAAACAAGAAATTTTGCTGGTTATGGAAGATTTAGTCCAAATTTCTTCAAGATATGTATGAACCTTCAGACTAAATCCTAACACCACCTCATCTTCACCTCTCACACTATACATTTTGGCAAATTTTCTAGCTTGAAATTAATATGTGAGAAAAAAAATTGTTGTAATTACTTGCCTATCAAATGGTTGTAAACAAACCTTGCATGCTTGCATATGGATGTCCCAAGGTGCCTTAAATTTATGGGGACAAATTCATGATTCATTTAAGCATCAAGGAATTCTTCCAAAATTTGAACCAAATAAATCATGTGCCCAAGAAGATCATATACAATATTTCTATATATTTATGTGATTATGAATGTAGGGAATAAGGATGTATCCCTCACAATTGTTTACATGCATCTATAAAAATGAGAACTAATTTCTACTAAAATATACCCACAAATTTACTTAAGCTAGGATGATTTTGAAAACCAATTTATTATTAAATTTGGTGAGTAAAATAATCTGCTACTTTATTGAAAGACTTAGTAGATATTATAATGTAGAAGGAATAACATATCAAAGAACTCAATTACCGCTTCACCATAATTTTCAACAAATTCATTATTTATGCAACTGCCAAAGGGGTATCTTAATATTATACATTTTGTATACATGTATTTATTGCTACATTTTTCAAAACCAATGGTAAACCCACACTTGAAAAAAATTAAGGAAGCTAAGAAGGTTGGAGAAGAAATTTCCACATTTGTACGAATTTTGAGAGGTGAGGATACATGACTATTCTCGTAAATAAGAAACCCTTTTATTAACTAAACATGCATATAAGCCTTATGGAGCCCAGTGATTTGGAAGGTGTGATTAAAATGTTCAAAAAAAAAATCCAATGAAGTTCTCGACTTTAAAAATAAATTTGATGAAGGAACTTCCAACCAAAGAAACTTTATCCGCTTTTCTATAGAAAATCCAACATTACTCTAATATATCGAGAACCTTCTAACTCAAATATAAATATAAAGGAAGTGAGTGGATACCTTCCATTATTTCCATCAAGATAATCATTTCGATAAAAATGTGCCTAATTAATCCCTTAATCCCTAACCCTAAACCCTTAAACCATAAACCCCTAATTCTGCAAAAAAAAAGTTGCAATCTAAATACATATAATGAATGACTTACCATGATATTCATGCCCACCTTCAAGGTGTCCAAATTGTATACAATGATGTTTCATTATTTTTATTAAAAATTCTCCCCTCTGTAGCCCCTACATTCATTACAAGGGCAATAACATTTTCCATCACCCATTTTTCCTTACCAACCTTTCAATATTGATTATATTCTAAAATCAACCACAATTTAACTATTTCTAATGCAATTAATAAATTATTTTTGAACAAAATAGCCCTTATATACACTTTATTGCAACATATTTCGATGTCCACAAAATATGGAGAAATGTACAACAAGAAAAATAACCCCCTCCAACGTTTCTGTCAAGCATCATCATGGTTGACCTGGTTAAATGTCGACAATATGATGCACCCTACACATGTCAAATACTTGACGTGCATAAAAATGTGTCGATATATAGCAAAGTTAAAATGATATTTGACACATTTATGTATCACATCGGGGTATCTAATGTTGTTCACAGATTTTTTTTTTACATACGGAAAATCCAAATAAAATACGACAATACGATCGATTTTATCAATACTTTTAGAGTAGTAGTAGTGAGGCTAGCTACAACATAGATTTATCGTAAAACCAATCACCTCGATCCGCATCAAATGTATGAGGAATTTCGCTCAAGGAATTTAAGGTATGGCTTGTTGGAAACAAAATAGAAGATGAAATCGCTAACTAGATGGTTTATCAACTTCTCTTTAATCATGAAGCACCGAGGTGTTTTATCAATCGTACCCACAACAAGCACCAGGGAGGTTTATCAACCTAAGCTTAGAAATAAGCACCATAGTGTCTCATTGTTTCATTTGAGTTCATTCACGTGGATTCACCCGTTGTCATAGATGGGGTGTTGCTCAATGTCGTGGAGCCAAATCCATTGTCTAGGTGGTTTATCAATCTAATTTTCCTCCTTCATGGAAAGCACAACATGGGCCTAGGTGTGCACTTTCAAGGTGGTCTATCAACTACTTAGAAATATGTGTAGACCAGAATATCTTTTCCACGTGGTTTGTTAGTTATAAAACAAGCACCACAATTATTCACTCATCCATCGAGCCTCCCACTTCCCACATGCTGTGCTTAAACAACATAGTCCAGTGGCCTCACACAATTCATAGGATTGTGACCCAAATTCATAGAGGTTTAACTCGTATAAGGCTCTATGTAACAACTCGGTAACTACCTCATCTTCCACTATTAAATCTCAGTCAACTTAAGCTCCAACGATATGTAGCAGAACTTGAAGACTCTTTTCCCTAGAGATCCAAATCTACAATTATCCAATCAATAAAGAGAGAGAGAGAGAGAGAGAGAGAGAGAGAGACTAAAAATGAGGGTGGTGTTAGGATTTATTCTAGGTCCTAACGTATGAACTCGCATTGGTTGTTTCTAAACATAAAACCAAAAATTTCTCATTGTATAATCAGAAGAATTTCATCAAAAACATTATGAATCACGTGCTTCAACTCATAAATATTTACAACATATTGTATTTTCTAGTTCTAGCTCCTATGCCCATGTTAAAATTTTAATCATGTTACAAAAATGGGGATAAATACGAGGGTTACAAAAATCCTATACAACTCATCGACATAACACCGATCAATCAATCACTACTTGGAGAAGAGACAAACCAAACGAAGGAGAAACATCGAAGGGTAAAGGTGAGACAAATGAACATGTATATGTATACACAAGCAATAGTTCTTTATCACAAGGAACCGAAATCTTACATTAATGGTGCAAGTAAAGTTGCCCAAACTCCTCTTAAATAGGTGGTTCCACAGTCATTTATCTATGTTTATTTTATCTAAAGACAGAGGGATAAGAGGTGGTATATTTTTGTGTTTTTTTGTAATAGAGATATCATTTTGCTGCTCAGTGACTCGAATATCTACATGCGCTATCTTCAAATTCTTTTCGATTCCTCGATCGTGGTCGTCTTACATCATTTGTATTGCGTCTTCATGAAATTTCATACCACCTCTCCTCATCCTACTTTTATATGATTTATGTTGTTGGATTTGTTGTTTAACCCATCGTAGTTATTTCCAGGTCTTCACTTTGGTTAATTCCTTAAATTATAAAGTTCATTTGGGCATGATGTCTTTAATTGCTTTCTCCAAGTTTGTTTTTTGTCGATTCATCTCTCGGGATGGTTGTTGTTTATGCACATATACAAACTAAGGACCTAGAATTGACACTCTATGCATACTCTTCCGACATGATATCAACATTTTACCGTAAAACATGGCCCATGGAACTTCATGTAAGCGTATATGCATTTTTTAATTTTATTTGTGTCATGGGTCTAAGAAAGGTTTTCTCATTGCATTTCACCCTCATCATTTTGTTTTTGTTTTGATTGGATGCTACTTTTAAGGCTACCTTTATATCCACATAATTTAATCAAGTAGTAGGGCATACCATGATACCCATAAGGCATGCCATCATGCCAAGAGTGGCTATATTTAAAAGCTCACAACACTTCATTTAGCAATATTTTTGGAAACCTATTTTCAAGGACTTAAGGATATTGAAAAAGAAATGGTAGTTTGAGGCATAGAAATCATTGGCATAATTTCTTTATGAGCATTTGGATACCATTGTAATAGTAAGGTGTAAAGCGTATTCACCATTATTTTCACTAGAATTATTCGAGTAATCCTCGTATGATGTTATTACATAAAACATTGGAAACCATATCAACCAACATGCCTTGGGGCATTTAGAGCATTATAGGCATATATGGTCATGGAATTTTAGCCAAATGAATCTAATAACATGGGTGACATGACATGAAATAGCAGTAATGACAAGAAATGTTTAACTCCTCCTTTTAGAAGACCTTATATACAAGCCAAGATATATTGTTGTAAATAAATTTAAATTCATTAGTATCAAATTCACTCCTCTTGGTGGCTAAAGAAGTGGTGATACCAACCAGCTATCGATGAACTAATGAGACAAGTTCTCACCGAATACTTATTATTTTAATCATAACCGGAAAATCACATATGAAATTTGGAATCGTACGCGTTTCGAACTACCAATCGTAGTTCATCATCGTGATAATGAAGATTAGCTAACTTATATACATTTATAACCCAAGAGAGAAGCAACTAAGTTAATTCTCAAAGAGTTAAAAATTCAGAAAAATAAAAATAAAATTGGGAAAATTCAAAATAATTCAAAAATTATTTACAATGGTCAAAAATAAAACTACATTTAAAAATATAAAAATACAAAATTACCCGCTAACTAAATTAACTCCTCTAAAAGAAAATAGAAAATTAAGTCAAGGCCCAAAAAAAAAAAAAAAAAAAAAATGACATACTTTCAATTGATATCAAATCATAAAGAATCGTTGTACTGTGTCACCATTAAAGAGAGTGATACCGAGGTTAATTCACACTCAAAATGCAATTTTTCCACCAAAATGTTGAATCATTATCAATATATTTCTATGTGTGGAAGGGGACGTGCCTAAACAGATGTTAGATATTGATTTAAAAGGGATGAGAAGTTTTTAAGAAAGATGGAAGGAGAAATGTCAAGTGAGAGCTTCGAGACCTAACCAGAGGTAATGCTAGAAGAAAAAAGTTTAAAAATATATGGATTTGTTACTGATGAAGGAGGGATATGCCCCTAAGAAAATGAGACAAATGGGGACAATGAAGCGGGCATCGTGATATAGCCATTATGTGAAAAGACTAGAAATCAAACCCACTTCTTAAATCGGGATACTGTTTTTTTTTTTTTTATCGATGGGATAACAAATCAAAAGTTGCATTTTTATTTGCATTGGTTATGGCCCTTTTGGAGGATGGTGTTGCAAATGTTTTACACAATAGTGAAGTTAAACTTATGGAGTACATCGACCAAAGTAAAAATATAAAATATTGATATGGTTGGAAAAGTATCTATTTATTATGTAGAGATATGGAATATACACTTTCCAACCAAATAAAAGAAACCAATCAAACCAAAGGAATATATATATATATATATGTACAAAAGCTTTGTGAAATGCTGTGTTGTTTATAAACAGGGCCCACATCCTTCAAGCACAAACAAGCTACCTAAATGTATTTTTTATGGACATGATGGACATGAAAATGTGGTATGTGCTATAAAACTAGTAGCTATGGAGAAAGAGTTGTTGATTGGATTATAATTTGAATAAACTTAAGGAAAGAGGTAATTATGTTCTCCAATTTATCGTTTGTTATTTATTAATTGTGTTTCTGTAGAAGGATTTAAGTATATTTTATCACAGTATTGTTTACTCTAATAAACACGCCTATGTTTATTTCGTAAGTTGATTTGATCTTTAGGCTAGGTTTCGTTCATTTGACATTTAAAGCAGTTTCTAGCTCATTCAAGGTTTTTGTGTACCTCAATAGTTTAATGGATGAAAATTCTGTATTGATGGTCTCGCCTGGAGAAATGGAATTATGTTGTCGGGGCTGGTTATTTATAATCGACACAAGAAGCAATATGTTGGATATGAGATGTGGTTCTAATCAAAGAGGGAGGTCTAACAAATATCTTCGAAGAGCAATAACCTATGAATAATAAAAAACAAGATGAAAAGAAAGAAAGACAGAGAGAGAGAAAGGAAGGAAAGAAAGAAAGCAAAAGGAAGGGGACTAGCGAGACCACATTCCTCACCTTTCACCAACCAGAGGCAGACACCTACTGGAGCAAATAAAGAATCAAGGGAGGTATCCATTTTTGACATCTTAAATCCTGGAATTGAAATCGAACATATCAGCTCTATAGGTAGCCTCTAGGTATTAGCCGTGTTTCCCTCAGAGGTAGGAACTATGCTTCTTTTCCTCTACCCCTTTTATCCTTATTGGAATAGAGTCAAAGGCGTAATAGTAGACGAATTTCTATTCTATTTCGAGAGCCATAAACTTAGTAGGCGTGATCTGCCTTGTATTTCAGATGTGCACCGACAACACAAGTATCATAACTACTTGTTTAACTTGGATCCAAAGTTAAGCAGTTACATATGGATATAAAGCAAGAAGCATGTCATGATCGATGTATTTCACATGACATATTTGTCATATATCTTTCTCCATTAACTCATTCGACTTAATCAAGTAAATTGATTCCATGATTCCACAAAATCGTCTCAATTCTAACACATCGAGAAATATTTGCAATAGAAAATTAGGATAAAAGGAAAATTTGTAAAACCATCATGAATTAATTCTCATTAGATCCATATTATGTGAGTGAATGAATACAATTGCCATGATTATGTGCCCATTATCGAGGCTATTAATGTCAACTAGAGGTTGATCACATCACCATGTTTATCGTATCGAGTACTAATCATAGCAATTATATGTATGATGAACTTTACTAAATTGGTTGTTTCATCGATAATAAATCATATTTTATGTTCATATAAGATGAACAAGGTGACTTATAAATGTGGGTTTTACCTGGGTCGTGTGTGGGCCTGTGGCACAAGAATCTCTTTACAATTTCAACAACAATGTTTATTGAGAGAAGAAGAGCATTGATAAGAATATGGAAATATCAAAATTATGGGCATAATGAAACCTAAAAAATAAAAAGAAATAATGTAGTAAATGCAAATTTGTTGTATTATTAAAAATGCTTCAAATATAAATTACATTTGTTAATTCGATTGGTATATATTATGTTTTTATTTTAATTTTTCATATTTTCCATTATGGTCTATACATGTATTGTTTGATAATTGAATTTGTAGGTAAATGAGAGAGTGGTGTGGGTATGGTGGGTTGGGGGTTCTATGATCTTCCACCTTCTCATGGTCAGTCTTATATATGGAGCAAAACATTTCAAAACCAAGAGAATCTTTAAGGTAGTAACTTCACATCATAAATCAATTAATGAGCATGACCCTTAAATTGTTTATAATTAGGTTTTCATTGAGCTCTTATAATTTCCTTTTCTTGTAATATGCATATTAAATCAATTTTAATCAATTTTTATGGCTTCCATTATAGGTAAATTTTGACACAATAATGATTATAAGATGTGTTAAAACTAGTACAAAGTTGTTCCATGTCATGTGTTTAGCAAACTGACATGAAGATTAACTTGATAATGGTTATCAACCTTCAAATTGTGAGTGATACTATTGGCAAGCCAAATTGTTTAAGTCTTGTTGCTATTATACCTTTTCTACAATTTGCACTATCATGAGACATTTATATTTAAACGAGTCTTTTTATTAGGAATCATATAACATTTAGATTATGGAAATTTTGGGGAAAATTTCAGTAGTACTACTTGGTATAAAAATTTGTGCTTATTGAATAAATGTCGTTTACTTAAGATGTTATAGGTAGTTGGAATTCCTATAATGAATGATGTAACACCGTGAAATATTTGTTAAAATAATCATTGTTCTAGATTATTTCTTTTATGCTTTTTTTGTAGTGTTTGTTATAATATGCCTTATTTTCCAAATAGGTTTTACCATGATACAGATCTCTCTGTTTTTAGGACCACAAAATCATGTTTTTTGAAATAGTATTTTCAATGATACAAATCCCATTTTAGGTTATTTTCGAACACTATATCAATGAAGGTGCACAATCATTGATATCCTCATATTTACTTAATCTTTCTGTAAATAAATGAAAAATAATGAACCTATAAGAAAATTGGAAAATTTGATTAAAGAAACACCTGATCATATAATGAGTGCATCATGAGATATTTATGTTTTCCTAAATGAGTAAGACTTGTAAGTTCTACTAGGAACCATATAATATTTAGATTATGAAACTTTTTTGAATATTTAGAAATGCCCTATGGTTAAAAATGTGTGCTCATTGAACAAATGTAATTAAACCTTCCTTGCTTAATTAAAATGTTATATGTGGCTAGAATTCCTCGATAAATGATGTAATACATGTTAATTCTTTGTTGTTTCATATATATTAACTAAATTTCTAATTGATCAAATTAGGCATATTTTTGTTCCTCCACAATAATGTCATCATTAAATGTCTCCTTTTCATCAAAGTTACTAGTTGTAAAGATATTAGTGATTAGGGTTTTAAGGGATATCAGCCTTCTTGTATCTTATTAGATTTATATCAATCGCTCAATTTTTTTTTCTAAAATACTACTTACATCAAGAACGTTACCGTATTGTACATACCACATCGCATAATTCAAATTAGGGATACCAACCCTACCTTCAATATTTTTTCAATCCAAAAATGTATCATCAATTTTTTATGTTTTGTTCAACCTCTCTATCGTCGAACGAATTAAAGGTTTAACATTTTGTCAAGTATATATTAGATATTAAATGTATAAGGCTTCTTCAATGCTTTCTAAAAATCAGAATTCTACATCGCATGGACCCGAAGGTCAAATTACGTCAAATTTGTGTCAATTAATTAGCACATAATGGATATGAAACAAAAACCTTTGGTTTACTCACTACCGCTATCCGATGTAACATGGGTATTCCCAAAATGTCTATATAATGTAAAATTTTGTGTTGATTAGAAAATGAATAATGGGCATGACATGAATTCTTTTTTTATTGTTCTTATCGTTTATAGGTTTACAACATATAATAATGTTCTAAGTGTTGAAAAGGCAAACACAATAAGCATGATATCTGCCCTGATGTTTATGCTTTGAGCATTTGTGATGTTTCAAATGCCAATTTTGGTATCGATACCAAATAGAGGTGGTTTTTGTTCAAGCTTGTTGTAGATTCAACATATTTTACAGCTTGGTGTCTTAGCATGTGGAAGATAATTTATTGCCTCTTTAGGTGCTTGCTTGGTGCAATAAGTGATTTATGTCTTCTTTCCTAAATCTAACTTAGAAAAAGTACAACAATTAAACTCAATTAATTATTATGACTCATTGAGTCATTTTCTATGATAAATAATTTAATTATTTAAATAATTAGAAATAATCTCAAATATTGATCTCTGAAGATCTTCTAGAAGGGATATAATGGTTATGGATTTGGACTTAATAAAGACTATAAAAGAAGCCTAGCGAATATGTGTGAAGACTCAAGAACACAATAGAGAGAGAGAGAGAGAGAGAGAGCTACGACATTTTAGGAAAGCAATTTTTTCAAGAAGGAGAGTCACTAATCCTTTAGAGCACGAGGTCTAACTCCGATCGAGGAGAAGGAAGAAAAAATACAAGGATGATTCTAAATCGTTTGAAGGAGGTCGATTTGATGGGGAATTCCCAAGGCAAAACGTCGAGGTGAGGAGTTATAGTTGTGGGGGAGGCCAATTTTCTAGGGCCAAGTTACGAGGAGAAGAGGCCGAGGAGATTTTGCGCAGACCGTACTGGGTGAGAAGTGGACCAATTTTTTTAGGCCGCATTTCTTTAAGGTTTATTTCTGTCAAGTTGATTCTTCTCCATGGGCCTAATTATTCCCAGCGGGGATGAGTCGGTAAGTTCAAATACAATATTGTTATTTGTAATTCTTTATAATAAACCTAATTTTCATATTAATAAATCATGAATAATTATCAGGTGAATTATTTATATCACAATGTGTGATTGATCTCTCCTCGATTTATTTATGTTGTATATATTTCTAAATGTTAAAATTCCATTGATTTTATTTTTCTGTGACTTCAGCTTAATTAAATAATTTGTTGGGAATAAACAATTGGTTACAGAAAACAAATTCGGCTCTTATTGTGGAGATTTAACATGGTATCAAAGTTTTCTATATAACTAAGAGAGACCCGAAATCATCGTTCGCGCAATGAGTTTCTCTTTTTTTACGCTACAACATAATTATTTTAAAATTTTGCACTCTGTTTTGTGATGGGACGTACCTGACCGTAACATCTTACCTCACAAGCATCTAGCTGTGCTCGTGATGAGCTTTACTTCTTTTGGGGAAACTGTGATTGATTCCGCAGTCGGTGGAAATTTATTTGAAGGGTTGTGCTAAGCATCTTAGGTGCCATTTCGGGATGGGGACCTCGCTAGGCAACAATTTCCGATCGAGTCGATTGTGAGATGACTTCATCTGCATGTTGAGATCTAGGAGGAACTCACTAAATGGAGGACATTGGTGTTGGGTACCAGGAGAACAGGAAGTTGCTTTCTGATACATAAGAAAAAAATGGCAAAAGGAATGGCCTGGGTGTCATAACTGCAGTGGAGGAGGACCTTCTGTTGCATTGCTGTATGAGAAGGAAATGAGAAAATTCTGCGTTTGCATGTCACAAGCTCTTAGAATTTTTCCATTCATCAGATAAAGAAGAAGAAGGGGAAAGAGAAAATTCATCTATGAAAGCCACTAAATATATGGATGATATAGCTAGTACCTTGATAAAAGCTTTTCCTTTGGTATCATCCCTTTTTGGAAATTGTCACAATGGGGTGTCCTGTTTGTGGATGGTCGATATCCTCGTCACATGACATGATCTTTGTGATTTATTCACTGTCCCCTCAGGGGAGATTAGGGATATACATGTAGATCTCAGATAAGGCTGAGTATGTAGTAGAAGGCACTAGTAGTATTGATTTTTAGATGGACTCATGTGTATATGAATGAGGTGAACGAAGTATTGTATGTATTGGGTCTGGTAGAAGAATTTCTTTCGCTGGCTACAAAACAGAGGAACAAAAGTAAGTTATACTAGAGGTGAAGTGGTTGTTGGTTGCACCACTGATCCCATCAAGAAATGATTAATCGGGGAGAAGGGAGAATGATTCCTATTTGTTTATAGGACAACCGATGTGAAGGGTCTCATACATCGTAGTGACAAGGTAGGAGATATAGTATAGGAGGATGGGACACCTATACTAAATATCTATCCCTATGTTGTGAGACCCAAGAGATTTTTCCAAAGATCGGGGTGGATGGGGATGGAGTGTGTGAAGAGTGTGATATCGGGCAAGGTGCCAAGGTTGTGTATCCTCGATGGAAGAAGACCAAGTCCCAGGAGCAAGTGATCATGCACTTGAATATTTATGGTCTTATGTTTGCGATGTTGATCATAGGGTATTTGTACTTTGTGACATTTATAGATCAATTCTTCAAAACTTGATCTTTCTTCCTCGAAGACCAAGGATGAGGTCTTTTCGATTGGTTTCAAGAGTTCAAACTTATGGAGAACTACACTGAAATATTATTAAGGTCTTTGCTATTAGAAAATGGGGCAAGTATGCTCCTCCAATGAGTCCAGATTTTTGCAAGGCAAAGGATTAAGAAGTGATCTCATGCCACCTTACAACCCTTAGCAGAATGGGATTGCCTATAGGAATAACAAGACCATAATGACGACGCAGGGAAATGATTTATTATCATGAATCGTATGTGTTTGTGTTTCTGAAGATGCCTTTCCATATAGTTTTACAGGTGAAACAAGATTCTCAGGATATTGGAGGACGAGAATATTGAGGATGTTTACAAGAGGAAACTATATGTGTTTTTGCGCATCTAATAGTATAGTTCCAGGTCCACATTCCCATGGGAGAAGAGGACCCGAGCTAGAGATATTACTGTAAAAGGGGCATATTTGTGGTTGCGTGAGGTATCAAAGGCCCAGCTAAGTCTACATTCCAGGACAAAGGAAAGTTATTTTAAGTCGTGATGTCGTATTTGATGAGAGAAATACCCTTAGGAGGTCTCATGAGAAAGATTTTCATAAGGGTATATGATCGGGAGGAGAATATCCTTTCTAAGGCTAAAAGTGGGATCAGTCGAAAGAAGTGAAAGTTCGTATATCTAAAGGATGAGCTAACATTCCTTCGATATCCACCTGTGAGTAAAGTCAAGATGAGCCAAACAAACTTGGGAGATGTTAATTATCATATGGAGGTTCTTTGCAGCAACCCTTAGGTAGCGTATACCGCTTTGTTATTATTTTTCTCGTTTATTTGGCATCGTTGCCAAGGTCGTTGGAGTCGCAGCCTTCCAATTCTTGAGGAGGTTGCGTATGAGCATGTTCAGAGAGATTCTGTATGGTGGAGGAGTATAGCTCCATAATGAGGAACGATGTATGGGACATAATGTCAACATCTCTTTTGGTAGGGAAATTGTGGTCACTTCTTCGATGGATTTATAGGATCAAACATGCAACCGATGGAAGTGTTGAGAAGTAAAAAGTGAGGTTCATGGTAAGAAGGTTCTCCCATAAAGAGGAGTGGATTATGAGGAGACATTCAGTACACGTTGTTGGACATTCATCCCTTAGAGAATTTATGTCCATTTCTTTTTTAGAGATGGGGTGGGAGGACACATTAGATGAATGTGAAGACTATCCTCAATGAGGTGATTTAGGAGGAGGTCTATATTGATTAGCCTTAGTATTTCTGTGTGCATGGGAGAGAGTCTCATGTATGTAGGTCAAGAAGGCTCTTTATGGGTCAAGCACTACCACATGCATGGTACACTAGGATCAATGGATGTCTTTCGGTTTCTGCTTCACCAAGAGTGAGGCTAATCCAACTTGTATTATGTAATTATTGAGGGTGAGCCACCATTCGGTAATTTATGTGGACAATCTCTTTCGACAGATCAAAGAAGCTCATAGGATGTGCAAGGAGGATCTTATTTCCACCCAAGATGAAGGAAATCGTCTTGATGCATGATTTATCGTGATCGGTGTTGAAGCAACTAAGAGGTATGTTCCCTGATAAGGAAAGTACGCAATTGAAATATTTAGAGTTTCAAGACAGGATCATAGTGCTCCAGGTTCACACTGTCATTATCACTAACTTGGAGAAGCTAGGTGGTTTTTTTGAACACGCAGTTGGTGGATCTCACAATGTGTAAGAAATTGATAGGTTCGATGTATTTGGTCAATACCACAAGATATGTTTTTTTGTGAACACACTCATCCACTATGGTGGAGCCCAGTGCTGCTGATTTGGTGGGCAACAAAGCACATGTTGAGGTACTAAGTAGGCACAATAGACTTCGATGGAGATACATGTTACATTTGGAGGAGTGTAGATGTCAAAGGTCAAAAATAGTGATTAGAAAAGAGTGTCGTAGACATAAAATCCACATCTAGATGTTGCTTCAACTTGGGATCACCATGATATCGTGGTACAACATGAAGCAAACAATAAGGGGCGTTTTTTAGTTCAAAAGAGGAAAACACATGGAAATGAGTATGGCAAGATTTTTAGAAGTGTTGCTTCGCATGATACCAAGGACCATTTGATTAGGATAAGGGTCCAATGGTGTTTCACTTTGATAACCAAAGTTGCATTAAGATTTTTAAGAATATTTGGTTTCATGCCCAGCCTAAGAACATCAAGATCAGATATCACTTCACTGTTGTACAAGGTCCAAAGAGGTGTTGTGATATTACAATTTATTTCTGCTGCAGGGAGCAGGTGGCATATATTCTCACTAAGCCTCTAATGAAAGGGAATTTTTGAAGTATCGAAGGGTTGCGGGTGATGGAGAATCCCTTCTCATAGGAGGGAGTTTCTTGGGTGTGTGGTAGCTTGCATCTCTATTCTACACATGCTTATGTCTTAGTATGTGGACAATGATTTATTGCCTTTAGGTGATTTCTGTGGAGTTGAAAAGGATTTATGTCTTCTTTTCCTAAATCTAGCATGAAAATTACAATAATTAACTATTATGGATTATTAATCATTTTTCTAAGAATAATTAATTTAATTATTTAAGTGACTTAGAAATAATCTCAAATATTGATATCCAAGATCTTCTATATGACATTGGGATAGGAACTTGGGAAAATATTGTAAAAGAATCCTAGAAAAGAGGTGAAGACATAAGAACACAAGAGGCGGGAAAGTAACTTTCTCAAGAAGTAGAGTGAATTATTTGGAGTGTGAGGCCTGGGGCCTTTTGACTAAGGAGAAGGAAGAAGAACACAAGAATACCTGTGGTGTTTCGTGAGATTGATTTGCTAGGAATTGGCAAGAGGCTGAATTGATGAAGTGATAAGGATGCATAGTTGTTGGGAAGGTTGATTTGCAAAGGCCAAGTTGTGAGTGAGCGGGTGCTGGTCGAATGACAGATAGGTGCAGAAAGCGATTTTCTCGTGAGTAGCAAGCCGAAGTGAGGTTGAATTTTCTGCAGGTTGATTTCAGCTGGTTTTAAATTTTGCTTGGGATGAACTTGCTTCAGTTGGGGTTGAGTCAGAGGGTCTCAGCCACTATATTTTTCTTCAGAATTTTCTGGGTTGAAACCATGATTTTCTAGATTACTAAATGACAAAGAATTGTTGTGGGTGAATTATTTCTATTGCAATGTGTGATTGGTCTCTCTATTTATTTCCTCGCTATATCTAATTCTGTATGTCAAAATACTAGTGATTTTATTTTTTGGTAAATGTGGATTATTTTTGTTAGTTAAATAAATTGATGGGAATAAACACCATCGTGAGAAACTAAATTTGGGTTTGTATTAGGAGATTTAATAATTGTCATTCTTTTCTGTATATTGAGATAAAGAAAATGGTTTAGGCTAAATACCCATGTTCTCGCTTTGACAACAACGTTTGTAGCTATGTTTTCTTAGTTCTCAACCACCAAGATGGAGTTCGATAGAGTGCTTGCACAGCTGTGCTGAACCAGTCATCATTCTCCAAGTGATTTCTTTAAGAGTTTTCTTGGTTGTTGATAGTAATTTTGATGTCAAATACTTCTCACATAAAGCATTAAATTTTTTATCCGTTATGTACAACTTATGCAAGATAGCTTGTTGTTGTTACCTTTCAACCACCGTGCAATGAACGATTATTCATCCAATATGGTTCTCAATGAGTTTAAATTTTTTGGTATCCTTGTTATAGAATAATTGAGTTTCTAACTCAATTTTTGAATTCCACTTTTAATTTCTCCCAGTAAGTTTTCTCTTCTTCGTGTTTTCTCTATGTTTCTATCTCTATTTTAACAGACTTGAGATCCAATATTAAAATTTCGCGAGGCCACCTTCATTGCATCCAACTAAGCCCTAATCATGCAAGGAGGGAGTCTTAAAGTGGGAGAGGATGGATAGGTGGGCAAAAAAAGTGCTCGTTGGAACTCATCTTATTGCATGAAAGAAGGGCCCCTCTCTACGACTTCTTACTGA
The DNA here is from genome assembly GCA_034641835.2 of Pinus albicaulis. NCBI lineage: Eukaryota > Viridiplantae > Streptophyta > Pinopsida > Pinales > Pinaceae > Pinus > Pinus albicaulis. Next base: position 1,538,750,720 of record CM076578.1, on the reverse strand, counting down.
GAAGGATGACTAGCAACATATATGGAGGAGAAACAAATTGAAGTTATAACACTCGTAATAAAAACAAAAATGAGTATTAGTCCTAGCTCAATGCCTCTAAAGGGAGATAACCAACAATTTAGGTGGGCCCACTTCAATATATCAATTATTCCTTTAGGTGCTATAAGATGGGTCTACCTCCCGAGCCTATCCGGGCTTCGAGCCTCATCTTAAAGAAAAAAACTAATGAAAGAGAAGACTAGAGAAAGACGATCCTAGATTAGGTATAAACCCATGCACTACATAAAAATCAATTATAAGGGAACCTGAAGGAATGAGATGGTGTCGATTAGAGACAATATTTCCGATAAAATTGAAAGACACATGTACTGGTGAAAAGAGAGAAAAGGGCTAATGACTACACGTAGATGCTAAAGGTTCTCCTAATCCAACCCTCTACCAATGATCCACAATCATAGGTAAGTCCTATTTTGAAATTGAAAACCAAACTAACATGTACCAAAATCTTATAGAAATATATAGGTTAAATGACTAACAAGGTTGTTATTTACCATCAATTTCCAAACATAGGCATGAATCCCACACATTCCTAAAGTTAGTTAACCCTAGAATCTCTCCATGTTGTTTTCCTTCTCTAAAATAGAATTGATACAGATGAAATGGCATCAATCTCTGATCCATTATTACAAATTAATCCATAATTTTGGAACCATCGTGTCTCCAAGTTCCTTCCTGGGGACATTCAATTAACCATAAAACTTATTCTTTCGTATTATCCACGCATCCCATTAGAATGAGAGCAGGTAACTACCCACTACCATCCCCATCCAAGGGGAGAAACCTTATTATCTTGATCGACACCCCTTCTCGAGAATCATCATGGTTACTAACAAGTTAAGGTGGTCTTTCTTGAGTTACTAGGGTCCTATAATTCTCAAGCCACAAAAATATCTTAATTATATGAAGTTACTCCATTTAATATTCAATTTTCAGGTCATTAACTTCTTTCTACAAATGTGGAGGAATGGTGATAGAGATTGAGCATATAATTTTAGAGACTCAGAGATGAACCTAGTAATAGAGATGAAAATTTTATAAGACTTTGTCTGGATTGGTGCCATGGAAAATTTTTGAAGCTTGGATCGTCACTATAGAGTCTACTTCCACAATGAGGTTGGTCAGGCTAACATTGCATGTTATATGAAACTTTACCATTCCATTAAGCTCTCGCATGTTGATACTATCTCACAAATGGAAATCAAACACAAAAAAAAAGGTGTTATGTCATTCATTCCTAAAACCCCCTTATTGCCCCATATCACTATGGGTTACCCTTAGTTACCCCATTTATATTAATATTGAAGAACCCTTTCATAGGTAGTTTGGCCCAATATTTCAAAGAGGGACCCTTCTAAAGTGGAAATTCACTTAATATAAGAGAGAGTAACCTATCTAAATTCCCATTCTATGAAGATTAACTTCTCATTACTTTGAGGGTTTTTTGGAACCCACTTTCCAAGGAGAAGAGACTATGGATTCTTGGATACCGCTTTGAATGTTGTTCCGTATCTTCTAACATTTCATTACTAATATTTTAAGATTCTTTGGGTAACATAAGTATTTCCAAACTATCCATAAGAAAAATCAAGAATACATTCCAAGATTTGTTTATACAATCGTTGTGAAACACATATCTCTAAAATCCATGCTTAGCACAATATTTCATTCGATGGCAAATATATTGTCTAAATATGATGGTTCTTTTGTCTCAAAGAGCATTGAATTCTACACACCTCCATTAAAGAGATTATTTGCTCTTTCCTCCATCTCTTGCAATATACCTACATAGCATCTTTTCACTCGCATAGTCCCATGTTAGAGTCTTTTATTTTAAAAAAATCCATAGAAAGGTGGATATTTTTGGGTTGAAAACATGTTTCCCCAATCTTTTTTTCCAAACAGTTTTCCCTTCCAAGCTATCATGTTTAGCTTCCTCCAAGTTATATCCAACCTAACTCAAAAATTTCCATATCCATGTAAGCCCATCACAAAATTTCCTAGCCTTATTGGAAAATGAATTTCTTTTCTTCATAGATTCCAGGAGATTTCCTTTCCTTCTAATTTTAGCTCAACTAGCCATCCTTCACCCAAATTATGGACTCATTATGATCCCAAACTTAAAAATGCCTAAAGATTGACAACACATCAAAATCCATCATTTGGCTTAAATTTCTGGTCTTGCCCTCGTTGAAGAGGTGTCCAAGAGGCCAACCAGTTACTATTACCATGCATCACCCTTAAACATCACTAAGGAACCCAATTGAATCACCCAAAAGCAAGGTCTTGGACCAAGGCTTTGTTATTCCATGAATTATTCCGTACAAGTGATCCCAAACAAGAGGCCCTCCATGTAGATGAGACCATATTCAATTACAATCCTCGAATATTTAGCTTTTAAAAAAATTTCTCCATAGGTCATCCTTACTCTCTATCCACCTCCAACAATTCTTGGATGATAAAACTTTTCTCAAGATCAAAGGGTCTTTAATACCCAACCCACCTACTCGCTAAAGAAAAAAGTATGTACAAAGCCACAAGATCCCACTGTTTCCTTGTCTGGATAACCCCAAAGGAAGCCTCCGTAAAATTATCATATGTACTTTTGATCACTTTCAAGGGGGCTACCAAATCGAAAAGAGAGATAGAGCAACATATATCAAAGAACATATTTGATGAGGGTAAATTTTCTAAGAGAGCCAATTTTACAAATATTACACTATTTATCTTTCCCTCAATTTTGGGATAGATACCCTCCCATGAGATGTTTCACATGGGATTCTCTAGAAAAGACATCCAAATACTGGGATGACAATACCCTCTTAAAATCAAGGCAGTAATATCATAGTTGGATTTTAAAGGGTGTCGAAGAAGAAGATATAGGATTTAATTGGATTTACTTGGTCAAGCCAAAGGCTTAAATAAAGGTTTTTAGGATATCTTTGAGAATGAGATATTTTGACAGTGAGAGCCCCTATGAGAAGCATCCACAAACAGATGGAGATGGGATATGTATTTCAATGGAGATTAATCCCTTGATCTTATTGGAGTTGAGAGCTAAATTCGCAGACCCATCTACCTTTGCAATGGGATCTCCCTATCAAATTCCTTAAGAGGGATTGAAAGTGGTCAAGGAGATACACTTGTTGTAAAATAGAAAAAAGGATATGGAGACTAAAGTTTTGACCTAAGAGATCCACTCTTAAAAATCCAAGTCCACCAACACTTTCTCCGTAAACTTATAGCTTTGTCTATCATATGCCTTGGGGACATTTCAACTTTATAATCACATAGGACTTGTTAGTTTTAAATGACAGGATGGTTCCATGACAATATAATATCATCTAAAATTTGCATCCCCTCTTCATAACTAGCTTTTTCAGTGAGATTATTTTGTTCATAATAGGTTTGAATGTAAATTTAGCTACAATCGTCACAATGATCTTATAATTGACATTGTACTGATATAAGAATTTCAAATTAGGAGTTTGGTCTTTATGGATTAGAGTAATGAAGGTGGAGTTATCGTATTTAATTAATGTTACTTACCATCCAAGAGTATTATACAACCAACTACACCTATTCACCCATAATCGATCAAAAAGATTGAAATAAATTTTTAGTAAATCCATTAGTTAGTGATTTTCACAACCATGGCTATGATCATATGAGTGACCTCATCATCGAACATGGGATTAATAAAACTTAACTTTTGTTCACAGGGGATACTAGAGGTGGATGGAGCTTAAGATGGATTAAATGGCTACATGCTTCTTTCTAGAGGTTCAGTTAATTGAAATGGAATTTAAGTTCTCGCCAATGTCCTCATATATTTCCATATTTTCCCTAAAGTTTAGTCAAGGCTTAAGATCTAGTCGTGGTTTCTTCTATCGATCATTTAATTATGGAAGAATCGAAGTTTTTGTCTCTTCCTTAAAGCCCTTAAATTTTGGGGATTTTTGTTTCCATGATATCTCTTAGTGTTTTTTCCCAAATGTTAATTTCCTTTTCGAGTAACGTTCCTTGATTCTACCTCTTGAATGATGCTTGTCAATAGTTTTTCCACGTCCCTTTTCAATTAATTTTTGGGTTTGGAAATGTGTTGTTGAAGATCTCTGTTCCACAATTTGATATTTTTCTTAGCCTATTTTTGAATTCTACTTGAATTGATGCATTTTAGATACTTGCTTAGTGCTCACATGTGTCCACTAGGCCCATAATTAGGGAATAACTTCCGGATGGTCCAAAAAACTTTTTGAATATAAAGTGGCCTGGTCTTGAAGAAAGGATCTATACCATGCTAAACTTATTAGCTAATTTCCCTATCCCAAGAAGGGGATGATTTTCAAATGAATGGATGTTTCTCAGATGAGATATTATGAATATAGTAGTAATCCAACGTCACTTTGATTTGCAGTGGGTACTTCCTATTATGTTATTCTAGGTATCATGTATTATTTGTCTCAATGACCTTCTTGAAAGCCAAGTCGTCTACATGTCCAATTTTTCTTTAGCCTCATATTTTATCCACCTAGAATCCAAGGCTACCCTCAAATGAAATCCCCTGTTTGTAAGGATCCTAGGTAAGGTATTTTGAGCAAAGGGTTAATGGGCCATAAGCGCTGGTAAAGAAACCTTAGTCTTGAGATGCCAATTATCTTATGTCTAGCTAAGATGAAGTTATTCTATCTACCTTACAAACAAATTGCATTAGGTCTTGAAGTCAAAGTTAGCTCATTGACAAAGTCATTGGAAACCATTAATTAAACCCTAACGCTTCTCCAACATTTCTCATAGCTATCACACGCTTACATCCTTTGTCACATTTGGTCTCCTATAACATGACTATAAATCGATTTTTTCTAAGACATTTGCTTCCTTAACATGCATTACTTGTTGCGTATCGAGGGTCACCATAATGAATAATTACCTTTCAAATATCAATTGAATTTCATTGTGAAAACATGTCAAATTATTCAACCCCAAAATCTAAGCGAAACCATAACTCTAAAACTATCCGAATGGGGAAGAACATATACTAAGTATCAACCTACTAAGTACCTTAGCTCCAAAACGTCCTTTGGAATTACAAAAGCATGGTGTATCGAATATATTTTTAGGCACTCAATTTTTAATGATGTAATCCTTATTCAATATACCTACCACTCGCCATAACGTGAAGCTCCATCTCTTCTCCACACTTATAATGACATAATTTTGATTCTAGGGAAATTGTTATGATAATGCACTTGAATCAATTTTATTTGTCAAATATATGTTAAATCCTTCATGATAAAGAAGAATCTTTTCAAAATCCAAACACATTTAATACAATATTAATACAATCATAAGTATTACATGCAAAGAGACTTCACAACCGTGCTCCGTGTCGTGCCCTAGATGTCATCACCGAGCCAAACGCACAAAGCAGCATCACACGTCGCTACCATGGCCACCCTGAGGCTAGATCCTGTGCCGCCACCTTCTCGCAACAAGCCGCAATGTAAGTAGTAATCAACAAATGCTTGCTTCTCTAATCATATCCTTGGGACCTCGCAATCCCATCACAGCCACAAAATTTGTCAAAAAACCGGAATCTACATACCAGAAATATCTTCACAATATCCTGGTGGAGCCTCTTTCATAGTGGCAAGAAGATTCAAATCCATTCTGTATTACTATGGAGGTCTCTGGAGGCATGGTCAACAATGGAAAAAATTATTTATATAATGAATACTCCTATAAGAACCCTTAAATATCACAATTCTAAATATACCCTTCAAAATACTGGGACCATTTTTAGTACCGGGTTTCCAATTAGTAAGAAAACATGAAGAACAAAATATGGAGCAATTTGTTAAAAATGAAAGTGAAGATCTGTGCTTTGGGGATGTTTATTAAACCAAGTCAAGGTAACCACGCTCATAAAATCCACATCGCCATTTCTGCCTTTATACCCTTATTACGTCAGTAAGCATCCATAAACAAATAGAATTAATACTCATAAACTTTCCGGCGAGGAGGGAAAAGGGAAAAGAAAAATTTAGTCTAATAAATTGGAAACAAGTAACAACCCCACATAAAAATGGGGGTATTCCATAAAACCCCAGACTACCGGAACACAAGACGGGGAGTAAAATTACTCTGGAGTTTGTTAATAGGAGAAAAGTGCACAGTGAAAGCTGCCCTGAAGCTAAATATCTCAATGGACCCGTAACTTCCACCTGGATAAGAACCCTCCAACAAGGCCATGTACCAGACATGGGAAAGCAATCATATTGAATGAAACCTCCACTTTATCAAAGACTACATCACCAAGAAGTCGAAATGGGGAGCAGACAAACATCCTGAAAACAAGATAATGAGTCACCCACATGAATAATCATGCATAAAAGAATTAAAAGAATGGATGACAAGGGAATGTCTTCACAAGTCAATGACATTTCAGCTTGGGAGATTTAATGGGGTTAAATTATGGGCCAAACCCAACCTTCCATGTGATCCGACAGACAACCTAATCAATCGACAAAGAACAAGTATGAGCAGCCCCAATACAAAAATAAGAAGGATATCTACACATGGGAACCAACAGAGGAGATTACACTGCTGCATTGTGGTACCAAAAACTTCATGAGAATCAAAATAAAAAAGAATGGTAACATCGGAGATCAACATGGAAGATCGAATCTCACTCAAAATCAAAAATATTCCGTGGACTTTATCATAAAAATCTCTAACTGCAGAGAATCTAAAGAAAAAGAGGAATAATTGCTCAATTTCAATGTCCAATATGCAGAAGGAGGAGGAAAAAACCAACATTTACTGAACGCTCCTTTTTCAAGAAAATGTCGGGAGACAATGGTAATACCTATCATAAAATATAAACTATAACCCTAACAAATAATTTTACTTGCATGGAAGAGTAGCTATCCACATTCCCTTAAAAACAAACAAACAAAGCAAATATTTTGGAACTACCTTTCCTCATTCCTTTGCCGGCAACTATGGTTGAAGAAGAATGGAGCACTCAAAGATAAAATACCCAAGGGTAGTTGGCTAAAGCATTACAAAAGCTTCTGGGAATAATGCTGACTTCCTCACAACAAAAGGGATTAATGGAATCAATCTAAGCCAACTCCAAGAAGAAGAAAGAAGATGGATAAGTTTTCACAGCGTTAAGCAAGATCAAACAGTATTCTCAAATGGGAAATACAAAGAGGCATAAGAACTGGAAAATAAGGAAAAATGAAGAAGAATTTCAAACCGGGTACACTTCTAAACAAAGCATGTCTATTTTTTCGTTGAGCATAAAAAAAGAACCTGTAAAGCAAGCATCAAGTGAATAATAATTCTACAACAACAAACAATGTGCAACCTACTCTTGCATAACAGACTAGGCCAAATGATTTAATAATAAAGGCAGGGCTCATGGGCTTTGCCAGGACTCAAAATTCTCAAAAGAAAAAAAAATCAAAGAAGCCATTCTTTCTATTCAACTATCATCATCAAGGTAATGGTAAAATAACCCCTCTCCAAAAAAATGTGCAAAAGCTAAATCAAATTCTGCTGCAGAGTCCAAAACATTTAAGGGTATTAAGCAACATAGAGCATTTTCACATTCTAAGGAAAAACAATAAACTAAATAGATGAGCAAGCAAATAAAAATTTCAACAAAATGATGGACAAGCACAAATTGGTGAAATCACAACCCAACCCTATCCTCGACGATCCTCTCTCACTCACGACACAATAGTCAAATCACCTCTTCTCGAAATCTAATGATAACACCAATATCCCTCTTTAAACATCAACCAAGCAATCATTAATCCTCAGCAACAATTCCCAACCTCAACAATATTCTCAAAATCTCTGCACCGCATCTAAAAATCTCTGGAATTCGCTCACGTGAACTATCACCGGCCCCTCCTTCCTTCGTCAGGCATCAATAAAATCGAATTACCCAAACAAGATTTCACCTATCGTCTCGATTTTGCTTTCGTTTCGAGTGCCTCATCCTTTTTGTTTGCGTTTTTGCCTTATCCTTTCATGGATTTTTCTAAGCCTCTCACTGCCCACACACATACTCAAATTTCTTATCTTTATCTTCAAAACACCACATCCTTGCTTTATTCCATGTTTCTATCCCCATCACTCATCGCACCTCTCAGCCTCTCGTTTCGCTCCTATGTGAGTCGGTCTTCACCCTTCAAAAGATCGCGCAAATTTCAATCAGCCTCAACAAAGAATTTGTTGCTAAAGAAATAACATTTTAAAAAGAATTGGCAGTAGCAAAGCAAAGAAAGGTACAAGAGAGCATCATCAATGGGGAAGAAGGAGCAAACACAAATCGCAAAGACCAACAACAAAATACAAATGGATCCTTCGGAGAACGGACGCACCCTTGTGCATTTTGCAATCCCACCGAATAGTGATAGAAAATCTCAAGAATCGTATCCAACAAGACAAAGAAAAAAATCCAAAGCAATAGGGATGGCCTAAAATGAGACTACAAAGTGGAATACATGCAACGAAGAATAAGCAATACTACAAGCAACAACCATATGCAGGAATCACCGAACATCATCAAAGAAGCAATGAGTAAAAAGTCTAAGAAAACATTCACATCAATGGATTAGGGAAGCGTATATCGTGAAGTGAGAATATTGTCAACAAATAGCTCATCAAAATCTCCTCGGGACACCTGCGGATCTAGCTCTTAAATTTGGGTAGTAAATATAGTCTATTATGAAAGTCAAGTGTATTCTTGCTTTTTATTTCGCCTTGTCAAAGATAGTTCCAATGTAAATCGTCTCCAAATATAAAAAGAAGGACAAGAAATGGAAATCAAGTAGCATATCTCAAGAATTAGCCCCTGCTGCACTCCTCCTCGTACATCGTACTTGGAGAATTTTGTAATGGAGAACACTTCTCCTCATCTTTTTAGAAATATAATACAACCGATATTGTTCGAAAAAAATAATAATAATAATAATACAATCATAAGCAAATTTAAATTTAATAAATATTAATAAATTAGCTTACACTATCTTTTATTTGAATCTATCACACATGAAAAGAGACCAAATCCCTTAAAATGCAAACTCAAATCTTTACACGTTCAAAAAATATAACACCCAAATTTTGTTTATCCCTTTTCAACCATATAAATTTAAATAAGATAGTTTTTAATTAATATTGTATTATTGATTACTTATGCTTTATTATTATCAATGTTACAATTTTCTCCACTAAGAAAGAAAATGACCAAATAAATAATTCTTTAACAATATTCTAATTTAATAATTATTAGTTTAACAAACGCCAAATTTCTCATACTATTGAATCAATGATTATTTAATATAAGACTATTAAATAATTGAAAATCATCTCAAATTTATTAAGCACATAATGAATTTATAAATAAAAACAAATAACAAACAATCCATTTCCTTAATAAAAATTATAAAAATAATAATTTACAAACTTTTATCCAAATTATTTAATTTATATTATGTATATTTAATTTTAATTATAATAATAATTATTATTATTATTATTTAACAAGAATAAGAAATCATAGCAAACACATAAATACATCAATTAGTATATACTTATATTTTCAAAATTTATCCAAGCCCTCTCGTCTCTTGCCGTCAAACAACAAGTTTTTCTAGTGATTCAAAATCACAACCAAAAATGGGGTTTTGTATGTATCTACTTTATCAAACCGACCTCGCCAAAAAAATACATGTCGTATTATTAATAATAAATAATGCAATCTCATAATTTTGCAATGCCAATCCATGCCCAAGGAATAAGATGACAAGGATTAGGCCATTGATTTTAAATCCTCCCAATCTTAATTTACACTCAGCCATTAGCACATAAGGCATCTTTATCAGAACACAAAGAAATATAGAAAGACATTATCTAAGAGAACCCTTTTGCTTTTCCTTTTTCTAATTATTTTCATAAGACTTTCTAATGTTTTGTCCCTAATATATGAGCTCTTCACCAAATGCCTAATAAAGAGACAAGCCCCAAAATAGTGAAAGAAGCTACCCAATTTTCTTTAGATAATTGAATTCGACAAGAGAGGACACACACATAAGCTTCATCTTGGTTGTTTTTCATGCATCCTGCTCCATGAATATTCTCCAACTTCGACTTTCTCAAGACCATAAAAGCACCCCTCCTCCTCTTGCCGCTCCTTTTTAATTATTTTAAAATAAAAAAAATAATAACATTTAGATTTATAACACTTTTTTTCAGGAGGAATTTCTATTAACTTTGGAAACAAGAGATTACATCATGAGGTATGTTGTCGATGCGAAAAACACCATCCAAACTCTTTCTACACTTGAATTTTTGCTGTACCTCACTTTGGTGGATCCCATGATCCGTAGTTCCTTGATTGTTCTTAGTCGCCCATGATTGGCCGATGATTTAATAAGTGTTTAAGAGATTGTAATTATCAAGCCACTTTTCACACATGCTCAACCTTTCGATGCATTCATGTTTATCTTTTCTAGAGAGCTTCTCAAAGTCAATTTCCAATTTACAAACATGCATCGCGCAATTCTCCAGAATACTTTCACACAATCCATAGAAGTAGTGCATTGTGCACTTCGATAACAATGCTTGTGCGCTTCTTAGAGACAGTGTATCAGGGTACCCTCCTAAACAATGCACTAGTCAATCCACAAGCCGATAGTCAATGCACAACTTTAGTCGATGGATTCTCTCATTCTTAGTTGCAATTGTGCTATCACTTGGGTGAGTTTTCTCAATTGTCACTTTTTCATGCTTTTGCTTTCACATGTGTTGCTTTCACTTTTCATGATCGTTGATTTTGCTTCGTTTCCACCTTAACAAGTGTCATTTTTTATGTTCTCTTTGTTATAGCAAGTGTCACTTTCACTTTCTCCCCGATTTTTAAGTGTCATTTTCACTTTTCTTATTTCACTTTAATTATTTATACTTTTGCATGTGTTGCACTCTATGCACTACGAGAGGCCACTCTAACACATACTTATACATTAATTGATCATATATATCATAATATGTGTTAGACACTCTCCTTGCACAACCGAGTTCACTTTTTTAAGTCATAACACTCGTCATAACTTGTATTCTAAGTGTCACAAAGTGACATTTCAGCTTGTCACACCTAGAAATAAGTATCTCTTTGTTTTCATTTCAAAGGATTCATGTGTGAATTTTGAGTTATGTGTGTATATTTTTGGTGAGTGTTTATGTTATCTTAGTGTGAGATCACCGTTTTAAAGACTTGTTTGCATGTCTAGTTCTCTTTGCCTCATCGATCCCACACTTAGTCAATTTATGAATGTCCCTTGCCCGACCAACCACCCTTCCAACTCGCTCCTAAATTGCACATTGTAAAGTTGAAAGTGCCACCAACATTCGTTAATCTTGGAACTATGCACCGCATAGTCACTACCTCCATGATTATGCATTAATATGAACACAATGCCTATTTGTTGCCTCTTATCCCTCATAATTGCGTAATATTACTTCCCACCACCCTCCCACCGTGTAGTTTCGTTAGCAATTAGTCTCGCTATCTCTTTGATCTACACAATCGCACAATCATATGGCCTAGTCTCTCTCGAATCGCGCATTACGTGCCTGCCAGCAAGTGCTTCCGCCTCACCATGTTATCGTCTCCCTCAAATTCACATTTATGTCTCTCACCCCAACCGGGCATCGTGCAATAATAGTCATTAGACCTTTCTCCCCCCCCCCAGAACCCACATAATCGTAACCCTCGCAGCCTCCTCTCATTCCTACTTTATTCCAGGGTCAATCGTAGCCAGCCAAGAATAAAGTAGACTAGAGGATTTGGACCCGATGTCATCTTGTCGCGAGTCGATTCCATCTCACAGTATTGTATCCCGACATGAAAATATGATTCATAATGAGGATGCGAAGGATATCATGCGAACAGCTTATGAAGTTGAAATACAAGGATGATCACTAAGCAAGAAGATGAAGGGACACTGATTGCAACAAAAGATGGAAGATCAAGATCATGTGGAAAAATCCATATCAATAAGATTTGGAGGATGAAGATGAAGCACATGAAAGACTTATCATTAAGATACAAGGGATTTTATCAAGGAGAGGCTACATGAGAACACTTATGAAGAAGGAGCAAAGGAAGAACCATCATGAAGAATACAAAGGGATATTAGATCAAGAAAAAGATGTCAATTTCAAGGTTCTCATACTCATCCAAATTATTTGGAGGATGAAGATGAAGAACAAGAAAATATCTATCATGAAGAAGTCACAACAACAAAGAGAATATATTGGCACCGCTATTATCACGAAGTTCCATGTCATCAATGTAACCATGGCATGCATAATTGTCAAGACAATTTACATCTGCCAATGCGTCTTTCCACATCATTTTTGGAATGTAATTATTCTATTTTCTAAATGATGAATTGTGAAATGTGTGGAAGACCATGGGTCCCACATGGAATATGAAGAGTCACTAGAAAAGTTATAAAGTTATGAATAAGCCTAAAGGTCACATAAGAATTTTAAAAGTCATAAAGATAAGCTCGTGGAGTCATGTGGGAGGTCAAGAGTCACATGGGAGGTGGAGAGTCACCTCATTTGTTATGGAATACATCCTCATAGCTCAAGATAATGGGACTTTTTGGGACTTGAACTCTTCAACTTGGCTTAATCTGGCATGAGTATGCACATTTTCTTGGAGGACAAAGTAGTGACTTAATGTCCCATTATTGGGACTATTGTGGTGTCATCATAATTCATATATTCTGAATTTCACTTAATATATGAAGCTCTCGTATTCACCCATTTCTATGCATATGTCATGAATGATTGTGAGACTATTCTTTCTGTTTGCTTATGCGTATACAGTTTATACATACTAATGAAAATGATTTATTTCATTGGTTTTGCATGTATCTCATTGAATGCATCATATTTTTTTATGATCGTTGTTGTATTGTGAAATACTTTACATGTTAACCATCGATCCCCTTATGCTCTCGTGTCTCTTTTAGGATATTACTATTACTTTTCTTCTAGTCTCACTTTCTTTCCTAGCCATGAAAGCACCTTATATACATTGCAATTGTATGCCTCACATCAGCCAACTTACTTTCGTTTCATGATTGTTCAGATAGTCTCTTACGTTGATAATCGCAACATGAAAATTCCTAAGAGTAATGGCAACCGTCGTATTTTTAGTTGGGGCACCTACTCCAACAGTGTGAGGTCTAATTGGGACTTCATGTTCCAGAGACTTTGTCGATGGATTTTCAACACCATCAACAAGTAACAATGAAGGAGTTTGCCGTATGACAAGCTAAGATTGTTGAGTCTATTTTTAATCTCTTTATCTTGAATGGATCATTCCAAAATCATACTCCCGAGATGTTTTTCTAATGGATTTAATCTTAAAATTTCACTTCCGTGGAAATTTTTTACAAATTGTCTCAATTAAGGTTTGATGAAGTAGGTGAAATATCCATAGTTGAACATACATCTCATTTTCTCAAGTTTTGTGAATCTCATGAAATCAATTGTGAATATTTTTCTTGTAAATTATTCACCCTCACCCTTGAAGGTCGAGTTAAAATATGTGGTGTCATACCGTACCATCTCGCTTCTTATCATTCATTTTAACAAATTTTCAAGGAGCTTCATCAAGCCTTCGACAGTATGATTAAGTAGATGTTTATAAAAAAAAATTAATCGAATTAGAATGAAGCGTGATGAATCAACATAGGATTTTTCAAGGATTTCCTTCACTCTAAGTTATGTGAATTTTCGAAGAAAAATATGATTGGGATTTATTCAAAGAAAATTTTTAGCACTTGGTTCAAATCTCCTTGAAACATTATAGATATGAATCCTTCATGGTTAGTGCCTAAAATTTATTAATCAAGAGACACCTCCAATATCATAGGAGGAACCTAGATTGCCTTTTTGTTCCCTCGTCCTCCCTTTTCATTGTCTAAAAAGGTAGTCTCCGGTGTTATTTTTGGTTGGGAAACTGGAAATCAAATTGCTGATCATGTTCTTCCACCTTCTTTTCGTCTTCCCATGATCAAGATCTTATTCAAGTGAACTTTTCAGTAATTTAATAAATTCACAGAGGCCAAGGTGACGTTGATCCCTCGATTTTTCATGATCAATAATGCACATAATATTGATCATGAACATGTTTGAATTGGGAGCATTGTTTTTACACAACACCTGGCCATCCTCCATTGTCTACATCTCACATATTCTTGCACCGATTCACTTAATCAATATGTTCAATCGGGTATGCCTTAGATACTTCGATCCCTATTTTCTCGTACAAGTTTTAATCATGAAGGTGATGGTCACACTTCAAGGTAGAGGAGTAGAAGGGTGAAATGATTTAATTTCTTCTTCCTTTTTCAAAATCCTCTATGTAAAAATTATCCTTCTACATTCTTTCGTTGATCAAGAATTTCAATGCCTTGCAATCATTCAAATGCAATCAAAGACTTTAATCGTAATGAGACCCAGAAACCATCACCCTAATAGGTAAACCATGAATCCAATGATATGCAGCAGTGGATGAGTTCCCAAGCATATTGGATGATATTTTGTTTTCACAAGAAGACGGATTTTCAAAGCTTTGATCCGAACTGGGACGACCATAAAGAGGAGTTTACCATGGAAATTTCTTCTCAACTCACCAAAACTTATGTGGAGATGTGTGTAGTGAATCAACTGACATATCATGTTTGAAATCCACACGAGGTGATAACGTTTCCATGATGAAAACGCATGTGGAGATTGTTGAACATCTCTCTTACAATTTGGGTAATATATTTGGTGATGTTGGGACATTGATGAGACTAATTCCAAATTCTTCTTCTTTCTAGTTCATAATGTTCTGCTGAAATAATCGATGATACTTGTCTTCACACAAATGTCGAATCGTCATGTTTCCAAAATTAATAATTAAACATTTGAAAGTTCAGGACTATTAGGAGTCAAAGCACTTCAACTTCAAATGGGATGGTTATGTCGCATTCTGTAATCATGGTGAGGTCTCCTGAACTAGGTCAAATTGGGGAGTATTCCTCGTATAATTATTTTCATAACATTGTTTCATGTGATGTAATCTCTTTCTCAAGTATTTTCACATTTTCACACTTTTCAATCCTCAATATAGAATCTTCCGATTAGGTAGAAGATTCTGTTTGGCTAATTCTTCTTGTGCAACCGTATCTAGCCCGCAATTGAATGCATATCTTTCTTGAATGTACGTAGCTATAAAGCTCATTTTGATTATCAAGATAATGATCATCATTGGTTGAAGAATTCATATATGTTAAGTGATTTTTGTGAACAATAAACTCCTAATCTTTATCAGAATGTTATGAAGTCGATCATTTTTGCTTCAGCTTCAATCAATCCTTTTGAGAACTTAATTCTTGAATTACTTAATGGACCAAAACCCCTACGATGATATGGATATTGATTCAATTTGACATATCCTTCTAACCTTTTGTCAATATGTTATTCTAATTGGCTTCCCGCATTTACATGGCCAACAATTTCTTTTTAATTTTCTAAGCTTTTATTATTGTTCTAGTATGGAATTGGACACAAAGGAACCGTTTTAACTAATAATATTGTATGTCTAGTTATCAATCCGATCATAAAATCGAAGCAATATTTATCATTCAAATAGTCATTTCACCACAAATATATATAATGACAGTAGTTTTACATCAGCTGAATTTATTGAACCCATTGATCTTCATGATTTATAATTTCATTGTTTAGATACTGTCAAGAATTCGAGGCACTTCAGTCTTTTGTCGATGGCTATGTTAGGTCCTCACTATCTCGACAAGGTTTCCTAAAAGGATCATGTTATATTTTTCTTTCGAGGTTCTCCAGATTCAATCGTTAACTGAAAGTTTATTTCCTAAGAGCGTGCTCTTAAAGGAATTTTTTAGGATTTCATGTGATGAAATCTATGATTGACAGAGAAATCATACTTTACAAGCTTTCACAGCACAATAAATTTTCATCCTTCTTGATTTTTGCTAAGAATGAGAACACATGAAGGTACATTCACAATAAGCTTTCCAAGTTTTGTATCATTGTTGTTTTGACTGTGAAGGTAAGGTTGCGTATCACATAAGTTAGTTGTTATGTAACATATTTGTGCCTTTAGCAAAGACCTCTCTATCTCTCGTACAAATTATTCATGATCATATTTTTAATTTTTTCACATTGTTTTTGTCGAGGAGGTAACCTCTCATGGCCGTAGGCGATCCCTACCAGCTCAAATAGGTCTAGCAACAATCATAAAATGTTGCTAAAACAAGCAAGTTCCTAGTTACCACAAAATACCAAAGATGGAGGCCCACCGAGTCCAATGCTATGATCCGTAGAAGAGAGCGTTCGTTCCTCACCCCTACAGATCACAATCCCTCCACGATCTCCGCGGATGGACACCGCACATGCAAGAAACAACACGAATACAAGCACAAATCCGTACGCAACTAGATATCACCGTAAAGGATATAACTCATATTAACATAAGCAGTGCCGTAGTGGAACCATAACCATAATCATTCATTAAATAACAATCGAAAGAGAGTACAACCCATGTTCGACGTCGCATCTCTCCTTCAAGGGTCCTCAATTTGCTCACTGCCCCCGCAAAGCTCGCCAGAAAAGGGAAAACCTCTTCGAGTCTCTCGACGATAGTCCCTACTTGAGTCACCAAGGGAAGAAAGAGGGCTCACAAGACAAAGGCTCTTGCAATTTGGAGATTCAAAGCTTAGGCACTTCAAGACTATTGCAGCTCCACAAGAGGCAAGCTTTATAGATGGGGAAGGAGGAGTTGGGATCCCTATTATTGTGGGATTGGCTCTATCATGAAGGAAGGTTCCCATGAAAGGTGGCAAACCACTTCCTTCCATAGAACCCCCCGTAGCCAAACCCCAACCCGAAGATAGGTAATGGTTTCGAGTTGGTCAAACACAACTTCCGCAATCTTTATTTAAAAACACTCCTTAAAATCGGGCCGGGCGCGATCGGGCCGCTTCCGTACGTCAGCGTCAGCTGGCGCGGCTTTGCGCAGATTTTCCCATCGCGCGAGTTATGAACCTGCCCTGCCTGCCGCTCAATGCAAAAGGAGATTTTTTCATGATTCTTTTCGTAAGGAGATGTCTTTAGGGCAATTGAAGCTCATGTTAGAGTGAATGCAATGATGATGGTTTCAAGGCATGACATTGCTCACAAAGTCACATAATGGGTCCTCCATTGTGTGACTCGTAACGAGACGGACAATTACTATGTGTCGTATGCCCCTAAAGTATGAGGCCCAGGAGAGAGAGGGTGAATGCTTTACGAGAACATGTTCAACCTGCTCGCCGTCGTAAAACTCTCATGAGAAGAACAATAAATCGATATCTCAAGTACATGATGTATATGTGGCAGGGCTAGCCCATCCGAAACAGTATACACTATAATCCGGATCCAAGGATGGGCGCAGCCCATCTTAGCATGGGATCAAATAAATAGACTCGGTATGTCGCAATGGTATCCAATCGTTGGAGAGTCATGTACAAAATGATAATAATCCACAATCGGCAGCCTCTGATTACAACACACAACCAGGTCTTCGCTCCATCTCAACCTGGGCAAAGTACAAGTTCGCTACGTAATATGTGAGCCGAAGTCGAACAATATGCAAGAACACGTCCGATTACCACCAATGATGAGAGTCATACGTACGTTGCAGAGGAACCACCAACAATGACAATGGCCCCCAAGGTACCACAGCCCTCCATGGCGGGGGGACCATCGTAGCCGGGTAAGTCGAACACCCGTAGAATCACCCGATCGAGGCCAATGATGAAAACTCTCACGCGAATGCACCCAACTCCGGCCATCGAGGCATGTGCTCCAAGGCACCATAAAGGAGTCTCTAGATCAACTTTTCCGGATAATGAGCCAAGCGATGTAGGAAGTGACCGTATCAAGGTGGCCAATGTTTCCCACATCATCGATACGGGGAGACAGAGGAACATGATGTTTTGTTGTGAATCGTGATTGCAGTGAGAATCGCAGGAAGGTTGATATTCGTTAAGCCAACTTTCTTGAACATAAACCGCACGACAAAGGGGACTTGGAAGTATTTGGACATCAACGCATCGCAGGTCATGGTGAGGAGGCAATGAGCAGATGAGAGGTCAAAAGGGATTATCCAAACCCACGCGAGGCAAAGTGAAGAAACGAGATGAGATGTCCCCAACCCGACACTTAATGCAGCATATGCCATGTTCAAGAGCTTACATACCACCGACACGACAACGATTACTAAGCCCATTTTTCCCCACCATTTCCAAGTAGTACCCCAATTATTTTTGATAACAAGCTTCAAGGGGATAGCATATGCTTGTAATGTGTTCGCTCTTCGGCGAATCCATCCTAGCACATTTACCCAGCCCTAGGAAGGAGGAAGAGGAGAACGTCATTTCGATCGAAGCCGATGTCATCAAGGTTTAACGAGTCCGACAAAGGAAGAACCCGCGTCTTTCAATGTTTAGAGAGTTTGGAAAGATGTTAAAAAAGTAACCCGCGTATCCATTTTCGTAAATAGTTTCTCGCATCCGAAAAGGTAGAAAACAATATCCGAGAAAAACCTCCTGGCCGCGATAGGCTAGTATTCTTTGAATCAATCTATCCCGAAATTTAAAAGGGTTAAACGTATACCGGGTAGATGTCGATCGGTTCATTTTAACGAGATCGAAACGACAAGGGCTCCCCGTTGATTTTTTTATATTTAGAGAGTCGCAGAAGAGCCTCGAAAGATGAATCCAAAGTGACTTTTTTCGTGTATTTACCGAGTCCGTAAAAAATATAAAATACAACTCGTTTCCACCGTTAAAGTCGCAAAACTCGCTCGCACATACCAAGCAAGCATAAAACCCATTTTCGACATAACATATCCAAATATTTGATAAAAAAATAACTTTAAAACTCATCCTATGTCGGTGCGTTATAAATATGCCAAAATGGTAAAAACAAAATTACATTTACTATTTACTCGGTGAAAAAGCAAGAAGTGGGTCCATTTTGGAGTGCAACCTCGACGTGCTATCATGGCTGCATCCTATTTAATTATCCGCATTCTCGTCCGCGATGTGCAAGAGGCGCTTCCCTACTCTTCATATTTCAATCCATTTCTTAACAATTTTCCTCGTATCAGCCTCTGTGGCCACTCTTTGAAATTTTAGAGCTCATACTATCGGGCGCGGCATTTCCGGCATGGACCCGCGCCAATGGGTGTTTTGGCGTAAAGGGTTTCGCGCTGGCCGGGCCATAACCCAACTTCTGCACCTAAAAATTCCGAGATTTTAACTATTTTAAAATGGAATTCGAAGCCCATCGCAGATTCAATTATGTTTACGACCATGAATGCAGCAAGTCACAAAATGGTGATTGAATGGAAAAGAAAAGAGAACATGGAGAAGCTACCACTGTGCCATAGAAAGTGAGGTCATATGAATGCTCACAAACCGTGGGCCAAAGAAGTTCTCTCCCCACACTCGGCTCACGCAGCTCAGCCCGAGCTCCCTCCAAAGACGGATCGCATTTGGGACGAACAAGAACAAGTGTTCGAAGCTGCGAGACCGGTATTGGAGTTGGAGGTTTATGATGTGTATTTCACCGTCGATCGTGTCGAGAGGTCCGACACCCATCCCCGACCGGGGACCGGTACTCATCCGGCGAGAAGATGGAAGAAGTGATGGCACGAGGTGCCCGTATGCACAAATGGGACGGGGAGCAAAAGGGTGGATATCCACACCATCCCCGACCCAGAATTGGAGAGTTTTCCCACATACCATCACGCGGCCTAGTGATCGGCATCGCACGAGGCCACAAAGGCCCAACCCCCGCTAGCCTCGAATGCA
Organism: Pinus albicaulis; assembly: GCA_034641835.2. Lineage (NCBI taxonomy): Eukaryota > Viridiplantae > Streptophyta > Pinopsida > Pinales > Pinaceae > Pinus > Pinus albicaulis. The sequence continues at coordinate 1,538,730,681 of CM076578.1, read as the reverse complement.
TGAGTCCTCATCGTATGATCAATACAAAGAAGAATAATAAACATGAAGAGACAAAACACAAAATGCAAACAAGCTAAACCGAACAATGGCTATATGGTTCCATCCTCGGTATCGTTTATTTTGGAACTCTTACCCATCTTCCAGGGCCAAGCGCTACAGTAGCAATATCCGGCCACCACGAGAGCCAAGAATGGCTCACCGTGCGCACTAATGCCTGTGAAAATGAGGCGGCTGGGCCGATGTCCCTGGAGGCCACAAAGTTCTTAGGTGGTTACGGCGCCACCGATTGTAGGAGGACCGGCCAGTGGTGGAACCGACTTCACCGGAGACCCGCATCTCCCAACGCGAAGGAGATGATCGGGACGAGGAGTTGGGTAAGACCCCATGTTTTTTTTTTTTTTTGTTAATACACCATTCGTCCTAACACATTTTATATATGTATGCAGATGTGGGACCTGAGAGACCAGCTGGGATGTCTCCAATCTCACGGAGGACTCAACTCACCCCTGATCCTCAGGGAGAGGGCACCGGAGGAGAGGAGTTGATCCAGAATTTCAAGGGCATTGCCTGAGGGATCTCGGACTATGCTCAGCTGGCGGATGTACTGATGGCATACCAGCGTCACACGGTGGGAGTTCCAAGTCGGATCCACCGAATCCTAAGACGCTTAGTGTGTGCAGTCACATGCTATCATGAGCACCATGTGGATTAGCTCTTAGGATTTATACCACACCTATTTTTTGAGAGACGTATCGTCTCCGGATGTACTTAAGACGATTATGTATATTTTGACTTTATGTGACACACTCTATGTAAAAATTTCGATATCTATATATATATGCATATCTATTTCTGGATGGATCTTTCTTTACATGTGATGATGATTTACAAATTGCGCAAATGTTTGTCTAATACCAAATTTGCTACTGCATCTGTTAATGTATTCAAATGCCTGGGTATATGTTGATATGTAATGTAGTCAAAATTCCTTTCCAGTAATCGAATACACAGATACAGACGTAAAATGGACGGGTTTCTTACCGAATAGTGTCCGTTCAGTTGTAACACTACAAGTTGCGAATCTAGATACACGAGCAATTCACGGATACCAAGGTTTACTGCCTCGGTTAATAATTCTAACACAGCACTATATTCCGCGATGTTGTTCGTGGTACGTCCTAGACACACTCCTTGCAGGTTGACCAACTCACCAACAGGATCATAGATTACCCAGGCTGCTGAAGACAGATTCCTGGTACTGCGGGAGGCACCATCCGCGAAACCAACAAATGGATGAATAGACATCTGCACAACCAGGAAGACCTGATCAGCAGAAAGATGTTTACAAGGCACACCACACCATACATGCACACAAATGAAAAACACAAACCTATGTACACACAAGAAGAGCATGCCCCCCAGCATGGTGTCTCAATTCGAGGTGCATGCCCCCCAAGCTTCAGTCCATAGGAAATGGAGTGAAGGTTGAAAAAAAAAGAGATTTAAACTAAATCTATCAAAACTCGAATTGAAAATGCTCGTGTTTCATTATTTTAACGAGGTTGACACACTTAAAAGAACTTATCCTCGTAGAAAATTGTTTTATTGTTGTAGGAGCTTAACACAAGTGGAAGAACTATGCTCCGACGAGCTCCAAGGAGGAGGCTCCGGAGGGAGATGATCATGTACATTCCCAACAATCCTCGGTTTAACGGAGATGTTGATCGAGATGGTTTGAGTGATGTTACTCAGGTTACCCTCCGAAAAAACCTCGTGCGTCAAGATGGGCGTTTGAAGAGGAGGGGTAGGAACCTAAGTAGGATAACGCTCTAGACAGTCAGTCATTGCCCCCAATTTAGGCATAAACGAGGAGCGATGATGTCCATTGCCCCAAGGCAGCTCCTCAAGAGACATAGTTTCAATGATGGCCTCATCAGAAGGAAAAGTCTCTTTGAGAGGATCAGGTGAATCGGCCTGACCAAGCCAGGGGGATTGAGAGTAGACGTCGAGAGCCATGCTCAATGGAGCATGCTGAGGAGGTGGAGGATCAGATGCAGCAAAAATTTCACAGTAGCTGAACTCTACTGGAGTCAAGGGCATTGATTCTCCAAACTCAAACACCTGCTCAGGCGTAGGAATAAGCCAGGGGTCATCGGACCTGGAAATCATGTTAACTTGAGCGGTGTGCGGTGGTGGTGCGGGAAAAATACCCATGAGAACCGGGTCTTTGAAGAGACCAGGTCCTACACTGTCTGGGGGATTTGGAATCTGATCCATGTATGGCACGTTGTTCTCAGAGGTAGAGGTGAAAAATGACAACTGATCCACCGTGACAATTTTTCCCTCGTGAGGGAACTTAATGAATCGAAAGACGGTGGACGGCACGCATAGCTGGCATGGGTCCAGCTACGGCCAAGAAGTATATTGTAGTTGAGTTTGGCGTCGACTACTTCTACTTCCACGTTGACAGTCTTCCCCTGTAATGTGATCGCTAGGCTCTCGAGAATACCCAGGGGTTTGGATTCCCGACCATCAAATGCCTCGAGGGCATTGGGAGATGACGAAAGGGATGGAGAGCCGATGGCCTTCCAGCAAGCGAAGGACATAACGCAGGTAGAGGCACCTTCATCCATGACGGCCCTATGAATGTTCAGACCGTTAATCCCGACTTGAATGACAAGAGCGATTTGATGTGGAAGCCGAGGAGTGAAATTCTCCAAATCGAAGGTGAGAAGACTCGAGTCGGCGGGATCAATGCCCCCGATCACAGACAGTAAAGCCTTCTGTTGCGAAGGACAAATTTGAAGAACTTCTAGCACAGACATAACAGACGGCGCCTGTGCCAAATCCTCAACAATGCTGTAATGTTGAGCAGCACGAGCGTTTGGATTATAAGAAGATCTTCGAAGAACACCTTTAGAAGGTGGCTTCACAACGGGTTCAGGAGTAGGCTTCTCAATTTCCAACGAACCGGAGGTAGGTAGTGGTGGCGGTCCATCCGCAACTGCCTTCCCGGGTGCCTGCCGCGATTCGTTGTAATCCTTCGAACGCGTAGCGACAGAGATAGGTGCAACACTCTTCACCATGAAAACTTGGGACCCAAATGGTACAGATGGTGACGGTTGTTCAACCATCTGGGTCTGCTGAGATGGAAATGGCTCTTTTAGAACTTTCGGAGTCCCTTTAGGGCCCTTGAGAAGTTGACTAACCTCGGAGCATCGTGGACAATCCTTATTATAGTGGTCCCCTTCAAAAATGAGGCAAGGGTACTTCGGTTTACGCTGAGATCCATCCTCAGTACGAGATTTAGATTCTGGCTTCGGGGCATCATATTTATATTTTCCTTTGCCCTTCTTCTTCCCCTTGGAGAATTTTTCCGTGGGATTGGCCTGAACGGCATTCACCTCCGCAGTTTTGCCAGAATCGGACGGAGCGGGATTAGCAGGAGCATTGTTGGAAGAATTAGACTTCTGCTTCCCATTCGAAGATTTCTTCGAATTCTGAGAGACAGAACCAATGACACCATCCACCGCAGGGGTAGGCGGAGCCTTAGAGGGTCCGGACCGTGGAGCATTAAGCAAGATATCGTAAAGCGTGTCGGACTGAGAATACACAAGATCCAGATATTGGGCACGCACAATGGCTTGTTCTTCCGTCACACATGCTCCCATCGCGATATCTTGAGCGATTTTATTCACGAAGGAGGTGGTGAACCAGTGAGTCAGTATCTGATTAGGTATGTGAAACTTGATCAGTCTACGAACGACGCCGCCACTCATGAATGTGATCAGAGATGTGAGTGGCTTTATCCTGCTTTAGAGAAGTCAGGAGGTGCGTCCTGGCTTCATACCGAACCGGCAACTGAAAATGCGTGAGGAAAGCCATGGATAAAGAATTGAAATCTTGGAAAATGCCACGGGATAACTCTATGTACCACTTAGCAGTAGCTCTAGTTAAAGTACGCTGGAAGAGGCGCAGTCGAATTGAATCGTCGACTCAAGAGTTAGACGAGCACCAATGATGATATGTCATCACATGCGCCTGGGGTTCCTCTCCAGCTTTTCCCTCAAACTTGGGGCAATCACCTGGTATCTTGGTGGGAACCAGAGGCCAATACGGATTATGAAAAATCGGATCATTGGTCAATTTTGAAACATCCGGCAGCTCCAAGGTAGCCAGGAACGGCAATGGTGGATTAACCGTCATGCGAGGCCCGGGATGAGGTCCGGTACCCATACTCCACAATGGCTGTGAATATCCTTGCCCCCATGGGTTCTGTCCCGCAGGATTCTGACCGTAGGGGGCATAGGTCGTGTAACCAAACTGATTTGGATGCTGGTAACCAGAGTGTGGGGCTTGATAACCAGAGTATGGACCTTGATTATGTGTCGGCCCAGTATAAGCAGCATTTGGATTTGGCTGCTGAGTGTAGGTAAAACCGGGTGGAGGAGGATAATACTGAGAGCCTTTGGGGTGGTTATAGTTCGATTGAGACTGACCATGAGGATAATAACCACCCTGAGGATGAGTAGGCTACTGAAAAGTGGAACCCTGCGGAGCCTGATACGTAGGGCGCAGCTGTTGATTTGGCTGCGGCATCGAATGAACCGACTGCTGTGCAGGGCTGACGGAATGAGCGGGCTACCCTGAGTGAACAGGTTGACCCGACTGAGAGGGCTGACCTGAATGACCAAGTTGACCCGGATAGACAGGCTGTGCTGGTTGCACAGGCTGACCTGGCTGTAAAGAAGCCCCAGGTTGTACCGGATGGGCCAGTTGGCCTGGAGGCGGAACACCGGGTTGTACCGGATGAGCCGGTTGGCCTGGTGGAGGAATAGGGCCAGGTGGTTGTTGGAAACCGGTTTGACCTGAAGCAGAACCATAGGATGGTCTCGGCTGATATGCAACGTTAGAAACAACAGGATGCTGCAGTTGCATGGGTAAAGAAGGTTGGATTTGCCCCCCAGGACCATAGACCGGTCCCGGTTGGTACCTCGGCTGAGGCTGAAAAGGTTGACCGGAAGGGCTGTAATACTGTCCTTGCGGACCGTACGATGGCCCTTGTTGGCCCGCAGGGTAGCCTTGGATGGGCTGCCCCTGTGGGTCATAAGGATAGCCAGGTTGGCCCGAAGGTTGGCCTTGGAAAGGTTTCCCTTGCGGGTTATAAGCCTGGTGATGAGGTAAACCTTGAGCATGGAGGTAAGCCTCAGGAGCGGGCATACGTAAAATGTGCCCGTGCTCGTCATAATGACCTGGAAAAGCATACACGGGAGTACCAGCCTGTGCATAGTGCGAAAAGTAAGAGCGGTTGGGATCTTGGGAGGATGGTCCAACCTCGGCGTTCGGCTGTTGCAGAGACAACCGATACTCCTCCTGAGAGATGTTCTCCGGTATAGCAGTCGCTAGATAGATATCTTCAGGAGTTGGCATAGCCCTGGCAGAGGGTGTTGTGACAACAGGAGAAGAGGCGGCCACACAAAAAGTGGGTCGAATGGGTACAGAGGTAACGGGCGTCTGAGGAGACACCCCGGGTGTAGGAGCAGCTGGCATCGGAGAAGGAGCTGACACTCCCATAGAGGCTGCGGCAGAAATGATCTGACCCAAAGACCTGTATCCTGGTGGTAAAGAGGGACTGGCTGTTGACATGTCAGCCAATTCAGAGTTTTCTCCCGGAAACAATCTTCGTGGGAAGAGCTGATAGTCTTCACCAGGCGTTGGGATTTCCTCACCAGAATCACTCATGGTTGATCCTGCCGTTAGATCGCGCAATAAACGGCGAGGACTAGGAGGAAATACAGCAGCAACAAAAGGCGAACCCGATGTAAGAGAAAGGAAATCAGCTCCTAATCTCAATTCAGACACAGGGTCCGAAAAGGGCCAATCAAACTCAACTGGTCCCCCAAAGGGTTGCTCAGCAAGAACCGGTCCCCCGTCAGGAAACTCGGAAACAATAGGTTGCTGCGGTTCAGCAGAGAATTGGGAAACCTCTGATGAATCGTCCGTGTAAGGACTACCAGTAGACGAAACCGAGGGTTCCGCCACTGTGGAAAACGACAAGAGAAGAAAAAACAAACACACACACGGGCTGAAAAAGAGTCAAGACACACGATCAAACGGTCAACAAGCAATATCTAAGAGGGCGTGTAATCGTGGGTGATTAATTTTTACCACATTGAAAAATAAGAAACTTTACCGTTTCATGTTTTAAGAGTCGAGAAACGATAAAAGGTGACTCTATCTCTTTCAGATTTGACACAAGCATGAAAGGACAAGCGCTTGACGGTCTTTTCAAATTTAGGGAGTCAGAAAAGACCAAATGACTGCTCAGGAATACTAGGCACAAAGGGTGTACCAAATAACCGTGAACTGCAATATACACCTTGGTTTTAATAATGAAAAAGAAATCAACCAAGGACTTTCCGTACGTGCAGGCAATCTCCCCGAATGCTGTGTTTGGTGTATCACGGGTATAGGGCGGCAGACTCGGCTTCCTGTGGATAAAGGATTGAAAACCTAGAGGGGTCTCCTTTTATATACGCGACGGTACGGGGAGCACAAGTCCGTACTAGCGCTGTCTAAAGCCAAAAGGCAAACGACAGCTGCTAGGTTTAAAGACGCCGGAACACGTCTCTAGCCTAGACCTCTAAATGTGTTTCGTTAGATTTCAATGCTGCCTTAGTGTAAATTGAGTAGATTTTAAAGTTGATCTTCAATTACGTTTCAGTTTTCAGGCCCTAACGAATGTGTTGTCTAAAAAACTCCTAAATGCAAAGCTACATGCCACAGTCCATCATTTCGTTCGATGAAAACTAGCTACAGAAGAGTTGAGAGTTTTTACACAAACAAAATGATCAGAAGACAAACAATGGTATCTCTAATGCAACTAATGAAATTGAAAACTTTTCATTCAAATCACTAATTACTAGTAAAATCGAAAAGATTACAATTTTCACTAATCAACCAAAAGCAAAAGAGATTTTTTTTGTAATTTTCAATGTTTGATAGTTAGATACACTAAACAAACTGAAAATAAAAGAGGAGCAACTTGAGAAACAATATTGAGAGAGAAAAACGAACAAATTTCACTCAATGACACAAACAATCAGATCTCAAATCGACCAAAGTCTCTCAAAACCAAGAAAAAGACTCAAAGGCTCCAATGGACCGTGTGATCTAGGCCCAAAGCAAGAGCAAACGAAATTTGAATGAAGAAACGAGCAATCACCCAAAAATCGCAACAAAACAGTGGACAACTACTAAGAGAATGTGGAGGAAAAATCAGAGAGTTGACTGGATAAACTAAACACCAAAACTCCCAAGGAGGGCTCGATACACAAAGCCACTAGATGCCCTAGGGCTTAAAACATGAAATCGATGGAGAAAAGCAAACAACCAAAGGATGAAGGCAAATTCCCAGTCAAACAGGACTCCAACACACTCAGGTAGTCGAAAAATCAAGAAGAAAAACACTGACCAGACCTAGAGAGCTCAAAACTGAGCAAACTCAAATACCCTACAGGAGTGGCGTGACTGTAAGGCTGCAACTGGCGCCAGCAAGCAATTGGCGCGGGCAATACAAAAGCAACATGTGCCAATTGGCGCAACTGTCGGGCTAAAAAGCGCGCCAGTCGAGTTTCTCAGCCAAAAATAAAAAAGAACTACTCCAGAAGCAGATCAATGTAAACTAAGCAAACCAAGAAACAAAAGCAGCAAAAGAACCCAGCCCAGAAGGCTAACCAAGCAAGGAAAATCATAAAACAATCAAAACGAGACAATCCAAATGAGACAGTGAAAACTAGATGATCCCCAGCAGAGTCGCCAAATTGTTGAGGAGGTAAATCCCCTCTGCGGACAGAGGCGATCCCTACTAGCCCAGCAGGGGTCTAGCAACAATCATCAAATGCTACATCGCAAGTTCCTAATTGCGAATAAATAAGCCAATGATGGAGGCCTACCTGGAGTCCAGTGCTATGATTCGTAGAAGAGACAGCGTTCCCGTTCCTCAGCCTCGGCAGATCACGATCCCCACGATCTCCGTGGATGGACACCTGCACATGCAAGAAACAACACGAATACAAGCATAAAATCCAGAATACGCAACTATATATCAGTCAGAAAGGATATAACTCATTATTAACATAAGTGAAAAACAGAGTGGAACCATAACCGGTAGTCATTCATTAATAAACAATCGAAAGAGAGTACAACCAATGTTCTGACGCCGTGATCTCCTTCGGAAGGGTCCCCAGTCGTTCACGTCTCGCAAAGCTCGCCAGGGAAAGGGCAAACCTCTCTTGAGTCTCTCGACGATAGTCTCCTTACTTGAGTCGGCCTTAAGGGAAGAAAGAGGGCTCTTACAACACAAAGGCTCTTGGGAATTTGGAGATTCAAAGCTTAGGCACTTCAAGACTAGCTTGCCATGGAATTGAGCAGGCTTTTATAGATGGGGAAGGAGGGATTTGGGATCCCTATTATTGTGGGATTGGCCCTATCATGAAGGAAGGTTCCATGAAAGGTGGCAAACCACTTCCCTTCCATAGAACTCCCGTAGCCAAACCTCCAACTCAAGATAGGCAATGGTTTCTGAGTTGGTTGAAACACAACTTCCGCAATCCTTATTTAAAAAACACTCCTTAAATTGGCTGGCGCGACTGCTGCTCTGGGACAGAGCGCCAGTTGGCGCGGCCTCTTTGTAGGATTTTCCCCATTGGCGCGAGTTATGAACTGTCTGCCCGCGCCAATGCAAAAGGAGATGTTTTCATGATTTTTTGCAAGGAGATGTCTTTAGGGAAATTGAAACTCATGCTTAGAGGAATGCATTGATGATGATTTCGAGCGCGACAATTGCCTCCACGGGTCACATAATGGGTCCTCCATTGTGCGGGACGGGGAATGGTAGGACGGTGACAAATTGCGTGTAACGGTTTTATATTGTTTTTAATTGCTCGTATCTTTTTATTTGTAGGTTGGGAGAAACTTCAGTGGCTACATTAGAAATTTCACTACACTTAAGCTTGACCTTATAGACAATTAGAATATGAGTAGATCTAGTTGAATTTTAGTTTTCTTTCACATTGCATTTACCTCACATTTTGCCTTGCATCTAGTTTTTTAATTTGATTTGTCTCTTGCTTCCAGTATTGCATGTTGCTTTACCTTTTGCATTTGTATTTATTCCTTTCTCGCGTATTTACTTTTGTGATTTTTTCAATAAGACCATGCATGAAAATTTCTATTCTTTGGATTGAGAAGACAATGTGGCAAAGTTTTGATAATCCATTTGTGATGACGATAAACTCTTGGCTAATATGTCTTCCTCTTCTTTGTTTGGGCCTACGTGTCTTTTAAGGTCAATGATGTTTGAATGGAAAATACAATCCATTCGAATGAAAACCCTTAAGCAAAACCATGATCCCCACATCTATTTTAGGATCTTCATTCCTTGAATCGGTGTTATAATTGAATGGTGTTTTGCAGGCCAATCCAATCAAGTAGAGAAGGGAAAAGGGAAAATTAATGGCGAATATATTAATTTCAGAGGTATATATAATTGTCTCTGAAGTAAAAACCTTTATTGTTCTCAATAAGTCGAGATCCCTCTTCCACCTAGGCGATATAAATGCGATAAAATGCTAATGAGCATATTGAAATAAAAGAAACAAAGGGTGAAAGAAGAGAAATACTTCCTGCACAATGACGTGAAGCAAGTAACTTCGTCGACGTATTGTTGTATCCGCTACATCCCTCTCCAAAATTTTAGCCTATACCATATTTCAGAGCCTTCCTTGGTCTTGCTTATGGCCATCACAAACTTTGAAGTTCATTTGATTACTTTTCTTAAAGTGTGTGATTCCTTTCGCTAGATAGGCAAAGTGTCGCCTTTGGCGTGTTGGTTACCACAGTGAATGTGTGGGCTTGTTCCAGTGATTCTAAGAGGTCATCTCTGTGTAAATGAGTTGTTCTAACTTGTAAGTATTTGTCGCACTCATTTCCAAAGTTATGAGCATTGTCGCACAAGTATCATCACAATTTTCATAAAGTGTACCTTTGATATCGCACTTGTCGTAACTGGTCATAAAGATGTCACATGGAAGATAATGTTTGTCTTTTTGTATCAAATTATATATGTTTTTTGAGTCATCAAATATGATAAGTGTGCAATCATATTCAAAGTCCATCAATGTTCACATCAATCTCATCGGTCCCATGCTTAGTCATTTTCCGGAAAACTTCCCAACCAAGTAACTTAGCCTCTTCGGGCCTCCCATGAGTTGTGCAATGCACAATCTCAGTCCTCTGGTTGTGACCTTGCTGCTCGGCACTGCACAGTGTGCATTACTAGCTTCACAAGACTACCCCATTGCATAGTTTTGGTAACCACCACCCGACCTTGACCTCTGGAATTGCGCAATTGAGGCCTCCATCCCATCTTGAACTATGAATTTCGCAAATTCAAGGCATAAGTTCATCCCCCAAGCCTTAGAACTATGCATTGCGCAATCACCCAGGCCTCCTTGACCTCCTGAACTATGAAGTTGGCTTTCCTAGCTCTCATCCCTGCTACTTGTCCCCACTAAGTCTGAAAATTGCGCAGTCATGTCCCTCGGCCCATCCTGAACTGTGCATTACGCAGTCTCAAGACTCAAGGTTGTCCCTTGCATGCCTGAACTGCACAGTTGCATAGTCACTGAGCCTCCTTTCCCAACTTGTTACCTATCTCGGGCTAAGCTCGTGGATCAGAATGAATCATCTTAGACTAGGGTTTTTCGGATTGATGTTGTCCCATCATGAGTGAATTGCAAGAATATGTACTATATCAAGTCATGGATAGATGATAGATGAGGAGAAGAAGGAGGAAAGCATGCTCAAAGACACTCTTGTGGTCGAACTTACAAGATGATTAATCAAGAGAAAGTGTAAGGACACTAGCTTGCGACCACTATCCAAGAATTGAAATCATTGAAGACTCCTTATCACTTGGGCATGCAGAGGAGAAACAAAGAGCTCTTTCATGAAGACACTAAGCTATCAGCAAAAATAATGGCTTGACATTGCCATGTCATCAAGAAGTCCATGTCAACAGTGTCATGTCATGTCATGAGTGGTCATTTTGTCACATCACCATTGTATATCATGTCCATTGTAATCAAATGTATTGTGAAGTGGAAGTCCAAAGGACACAAATAAATGTAAAGAGTCATGTAAGTTGAAAAGTCATGGGAATTCAAACAATCATGAGGGAATTAAAAGAGTGACCCTTGGTTATATATACTCCCTCATTGCATGAGCAAAGGAATTTTCACCTTGGCTCCACCAGCAAAGCAATAGAGAGAATATCTAGTTCTTTTGTGGAGCAAGGAGTGGCTCCAATGCTACACTATTGGAGCTAGTGATGTTCATCGTATATATGTGTCTCAAAATTTTTTACTTAAGAATAGAAGCCTTTCAAGGCCAACACGTTCCTCATGCATGACTTATGAATGTTTGTAATAATATTCTGCGGATGTTTATAATTCATGTTCGCTTTTCACATGTACTAAGATAGTTGAACTATTTATGTTATTTTAGTGCTTATCTTGTTGAGAATGTACTATAATGTTTGTAACTATTGTCTCATCCTTATGGAATATTCCATGGGATATTAGACATATACCTCTCATATTACTATGTGTGTAATTGTTGTCACATCCTTGTCGACTATTTCGCGGGATATTAGACTGACATTTCTTAAGTTGTTGTGTGCAATGACCGTCGCATCTACTGTGGACTATTCTGCTGGGTGTTAGACAAAATGCTTCGGCTAACGTATGTCTCTTTTTGGGTGGTACTATTACCTCTCTCTTAGAGGCTAATTTTTCTTCCTTTTCCCCTTACAGTAGAAGAACCTTGACACACTTGCAATCAGACACTCGCCAGGCACACCCCCCTTGCTTTGTGAAAGTACATTAACATCAGTCTCTCTCTTGCTGACAGGAAGAGCCAAGGCATATCTTTAAGAATAAGGCAACTGGTCCTTTATTTCGGATAGGACTCCTACACCAAAAAACGTGAGGTCTAATTGGGACTTCATATCGGGGAGATCCCTTGAATGTTGGTGGGCCCAACACCGTCAACATTTCTGGCACTAGAAGGAGGGAAGCTAGTTTTTTATGGCTCATAAACCCACTAACCCCAAAGTTACATCATATGATCAAGGCAACAATGTACACTCCACATCCCCTAATCATTCTCTTAAAATCGGTGACTCTTATAAAACACGACCCACATGAACTTGTCATCTCATACAATCAGATTCAGGTTATCCGTCCCATAACTTGTCAGTTCGCAAAAACAATTGGATTGATCCCAAGAGTATCGAATTTTCCATATTCTCCAAAGAAAAAGAAGATTTCCTCTATAGGAGTAGTGGTATCCACCTTGGAATACATGGTTATTTCCACCCTTGAAGAGTTAGCAGTTTTTGTGGAAACATAGAAGAAATGCCAGTTTTTAGTGGTGGTGAAGGAGACACATCACAACCCGCTACTCCTATGCATAACCTTCCACGATTTAGACACTAACGAAGAAGAAAAGGAGTTATTAGATTTTGAAAAATAAGAGGAGGAGGATGAATATGAAGACATGGCAAATTGAGATCTAGACTGGATGTCTCAGGTCCCACTCACACTTCCAGGTGTGCTGCATAAAATGCTAAGGTATCCGGAAAATATTTTAACGAAGTATGACCCTGACAAAACGGGTAAAGCGGAAGACCACTTGGAAAAAATTTACCTACATCTACAAACACCTAAGGGACACTATGATTACATCGCATGCGGAATTTTTCCATGTACCTTAGATGGTAGAGCAGCTGTGTGGTATCGCAGTATTCCCAAAAATTTCATCCAGAATTGGAGGGGCTTTAAGAAAATTTTTCTTGAAATTTTTTCTAATGATAAGAACCCTGCCATGTTGTTGAAAGAGTTAGGTAGCCTAAAAATGGAGCCAAAAGAGAGGGTGAAATATTTCAATCAGAGGGTTCAATCGTGTCTTGAAAAAATTTCTAGAGACACGAGAACCTCATGACTCCATCCTGAGGGCTACTACACTTACGCCCTTCGTGAAGCATTGTGCGGTTCGTGACGGTATTGAAACCATCACTTTTATAAAATTTTGAAGAAATAGTTGTTGAGAAGGACTTGCGCGCAATTGGAGTCATTGCAAATGATGAACGATGAAGGACTCGAGGATGTAGGTAATGGGTCTCATGACCCATTAAAAAAGGTCAAAGAGAAGGAATCGCCCTATCTTCGAGAACTTGAACTCGCTTGTGTTGGGAAACCAGCTCCAAAAAGAGAAGAAAAGAGATATCAACGCCTTAGAAATAAGCCACTTTGAGGGGCAACCTCCAATACATTACATGAATGAACAATTCTTGGATGATACAATTTACAAAACCTCCTTTCTATATATAGGAGTCCATGGGGCCATAATGTAATCCTAGTGGGCCACAATGTAATCCTAGCCGACCTAACAATAATAATTTAATGGCACAATAATAATAAAATGGGGGTTACAAGGGTACAATAATAACAACAAGGGGGTTACACTAACAACAATAAGGGACTATACTAGTAATATAGGGACCTAACATGCCCCTCTCCTTCAAAAAAGTGTTGTCCTCAACGCTTGAGTAGCTCTGGGTGCTTCTGTATAAAATTCTCATCCTCCCATGTAGAATCTTCATTGGGTAAGTTCTTCCACTTGATGAGATACTCTGAAATTGATCGATTCCGTAGCTGTCGAGTTCTTGTTTCCATGACCACTTCAGGTTCCAATATTATTTTTCCTTCCTCATCAAGTTCTGGCAATATTGTTTGAACCGGAAGATTTTCACCTATAACCTTCTTTAAGCATGAAACATGGAAAACTGGATGTACTCGCGAAGAAGTAGGAAGCTCCAATTTGTATGCCATAGTACCAATCTTTTGCAACACCTTGTAAGGACCATAGTACTTTGGCGATAATTTATTATCCTTCTTAGCTTGCTTGAGGGACATTTGTTTGTATGGCTGTAGCCGTAAAAATACCCAATATCCTACATCAAAACTTCTCTCGCTGCGATGTTGATATGCCTGTTGTTTCATTCGATTTTGTGCCAAATTCAGGTTATCCTTTAAGAGTTGGAGAACTTCTTGCTGATGCTCGATGTGATCTTCCACTGCTTGAACCTTTGAATTTTCCCTTAAAGATGATGTGATGGATGGTGGATGATATCCATAGAGTGCCATAAATGGGGTCATTTTTGCTGCAGTATGGAAGGAAGTGTTATACCACCATTCAGCAAGAGGTAACCACTTGACCCATTGTGTTTGTTTATCAGATACAAAACAACGAAGATATCCTTCCAAAAATTTATTTACTATCTCAGTTTGACCATCAGATTGAGGATGATAAGATGAGCTATGAGCTAATTGAGTACCCAAACAAGAAAATAATTCCGTCCAAAAATTTCCAGTAAAAATGGGATCTCTGTCGCTCACAATAACCCTTGGGCTTCCATGTAGCTTTTGAATTCTGTCCATAAATGTAGTAGCAACTGTACTTGCTTTAAATGGATGAGATAATGCACAAAAGTGTGCATACTTGGTAAGTCTATCAACTACCACCATGATGACGCTCTTTCCTTCGGACTTAGGTAAACCTGTGATAAAATCCATTGAAATCTCCTCCCAACGTTGACTTGGAATGGATAAAGGTTGTAGAAGTCCTGGGGTCTTAATTGTTTCCACTTTATTCTGCCGGCAAACCAAACATTCCGCCACAAACTTTCGAATATCAGATTTAAGGCCATCCCAAAAAAATTCTTTCTTCACCCTGTGGTAAGTTTTTAAAAATCCTGAGTGTCCTCCTAAAGGAGAAGTGTGCTATTCCAAAAGAATATTTTGTTTTAGTTGGGAATTCTTACAAAGATATAAGCGATCTTTGTACCATAAGGAATCATTTTTCCAACTAAATGTATCAGATGTACTAGGATCTTGCTGCAACTTTTGAATGAGTGTCCACAATTCTTCGTCCTTCTTCCATTCATCTCTTGCTTCGGTTATCCAATCTGGTTGGATAATAGAAATGGCACAAAGAAATGCTTCCACCTCTTCATTCTTTCTTGAGAGTGCATCCGCAACAACATTAAGCTTTCCTTTTTTGTAGATTATTTCAAAGTCATAACCCAACATCTTTGTGACCCATTTTTGCTACTCTTTTGAAGATAGTCTTTGTTCCAAAAAGTGTTTAAGACTATCATGATCAGTTTTTACCTTGAAGTGTCTTCCCATTAGGTAATTTCTCCATTTCTTTAGTGCATGCATTATTGCTAACATTTCCTTCTCATAAATAGGTTTATGTAAATACTTTCCTTTGATTGGACGACTTTCAAAAGCAATGGGTCTTCCTTCCTGCATTAAAACTGCACCAATTCCATTTCCTGAGGCATCACATTCCACAATAAAGGTTTTTGTGAAGTCCGGCGTAGCTAAGACCGGTGCTAGGCACATTGCCTCTTTAAGATGTTCAAAGGCCTTCGTTGCTTCAGAAGTCCATGAAAATGCATCTTTCTTCAATAATGTTGTTAGAGGTGCTGCTATTCTCCCATAATTCTTAAAAAACTTGCGATAATACCCTGTTAAACCTAGAAATCCTCGCAACTGCTTTATGGTTGTGGGGACTTTCCATTCCTTAATGGCTTTAATTTTTTTAGGGTCTACCTTAACACCCCCGTGAGATACAATATGACCCAGATATTCCACCTCTTGTACTCCAAAGAAACATTTGGATGTTTTTGCATATAATTGTTTCTCCTGCAATAGTTTGAGCACCCTGTCAACATGTTGAACATGATCCTTCCAAGACCCGTTGTAGATTAGTATATCATCAAAAAATACTAGCACAAATTTTCTAAGGAAGGGTTTGAAAATGGAATTCATCAACCCTTGAAATGTATAAGGTGCATTGGTAGGGCCAAAAGGCATGACCAAAAATTCATAATGACCCTCATGAGTTCGAAATGCTGTTTTTGGAATATCTTCAGTCTTCATTCTAATTTGATGATATCCTGAACGAAGATCCAATTTGGTAAAATAAATTGCTCCATGTAATTCATCCAATAATTCATCAATCACAGGAATGGGAAATTTGTCTTTAATGGTGAGCTTATTGAGCTCCCTATAATCCGGACACATTCGCCATGATCCATCCTTATTGTGTACCAATACTACAGAAGCAGAGAAAGAACTTTGACTAGGTTGAATTATACCCGCCTCTAACATTTCTGCAATCATACGTTCAATTTCGCTCTTTTGGAAGTAAGGATATCTATAAGGCCTGATGTTTGGAGGAACACTTCCCGGAATCAAATGAATAGCATGATCATGATCACGAATAGGTGGGATTCCTTTGGGAGTTTCAAACACCTTGGAATGATTGTCCAAGACTTGTTGGAGATCTGCAGAAATAGATGATTTTGATGTTGGAACTTCTAGTGAGCATAATTGTGCAATTACGCCTCGCTGTTCTTTCTTTAGAAGTTTTTTCATGACATTAGAGCTTATTATCCTTCCTGGCTTCCCCGCAATACCCCATAATTCGACTTCCTTTCCTTCTGAAAAAAATTTCAAGAAAAGTTCTTGAAAATTAAAAGCTACCGTCCCCAAAGATTGTAACCATTGTACTCCTAGTACAAAATCAACACCTCCCATAGGAATGGAAAGCATTGGACTAGTCAATACATATTCCCCCATGGTTAGCTTGATATTATGGCATTTTCCAGAGCAATTTATAGTTCCTCCATTTGCAACCATCACTTGACATTATGGTGCTAGGTATAGGAAACAATTTAATTCCTTGGCTACCTTACAATGAATAAAATTATGGGTGCTACCTGAATCAATCAACACTATTACCTTTTTCTTCTTGATTTGTCCTTCTATCTCGAGAGTTTGAGGAGTGGTAATTCCTGCCAGTGCATTACACGATATGGTCGGATTCATTTCTTCCTCTTCTAGGGCTGGTTCCTGGTGTATATCCTCTTCTTGTTCATTTTCTTCTTCCTCTTCACAATCTATGTAAAATAATTTCTTCTCAGCACACTTATGACCTTTAGTGTATTTGCTATCACAACCGTAGCAAAGCCCTTTTGCTCTTTTTTCTTCCAATTGTTGTGGTGTCAACCTTGTAGGTTGTGGAAATCTAGGAGTAGCAACACTTCCCTCTTTATAGAAGTGAGTGGCAGGCTTCCTTGTCGCCATAATTTTACATTCAATTTTTCTTGCCAACCTGAATGCCTTCTCCAATGAATCAGGTTCCAAAACGCGAACTTCATGTTGGATGTTATCCTTTAAAGTACCTATGAAGAGATCAATCCTATGTTCCTTTGGAATATCAGTTACCCTTATATTCAATTTTTGGAAGTCCTCAATGTGCTCCCCCATTAAACCCTTTTGTTTGAGATTTATCAATTGGCTAAAGAAGGTGTTTCTCTTTGTATCCTCATAATGTGCTATCATTTCCTCCGTAAAAAATTACCAAGTGACAATTTTTTTACGGGAGCAAAGCCATCGATACCATACAAATGTATTTTGTTCTAAATGTAAAGTTGCAATGCGTACCTTTTGTGTGTTTTGCACGTTATGGAGATCAAAATATTGCTCCATCCGTAGTATCCATGTTACAGGATCCTTTCCATCAAACTTCCTCATATCCATTTTTGGAATATGGTGGTTCTTCCCGCCAACATTAGATTTTATGAAATCATGATTAACATTTATTTTGTTCTCATCATGAGTTTTCTCTACTATATTTTCACCATTAGGAAACATTTCTTGTATCAACTTTGTCAAACCTTCCATGTCTGCTTTTAGATCATTCTTCATGTTTTCCATTTTAGATTCCATGCCATCTATCTTAGATTCCATGCCATTCTTCAAACCATCCATCTTAGATTCCATGCCTTTCTTCAAACCATCCATCTTAGTTTCCATGCCTTTCTTGAAAACTTCCATGTCATTTTTTGTTGCTTTTTGCGAGAGCGAAATTTGTTGCACTTGCTCTTGTAATTTTGATATGTCATGTTGCCATTCTTCATCTTCATGAGTCATAGTAGAGCTTTCCAAAGGCTTAATGGGTGTTGAATTCTTTTTAGGGGCCATTTTATAATCCAATACTGATATCTATTCTACAATATTCCCTTGTAATCAATTCAACTTGATTCTTCAAACAATACTTATGCAATTCGGAAAAAAAATACACACCTTTTACTTGCTTTTGAGGAGCTCGATATTGAAATTGTATTATCTCTATGATTGCGGCTCTTCAATATCTGAAATTCAGCACTGAAGTAGCCCTTCCAAGCTTCTTTCAAATGCCACAGTCTAATTATCAGATTCTTCAAGGCAAAGTTATGTCCAATCTCCCACAATGACCCTATTTTGATCGTCTAAAGAGAAATAACTTGTACGACTTGCCACGTGTCACTGTTTCCTCCTTTGCCTCGAAATTGATAGACCTTAAAACTGAATCATGCACTTACAAACATACTTACATCATTCCAATCTGATGCTCAGAGAGAGAGATATGAAGATTTTTCCACGATCACCTCTTTGAGATGAAATTCAGAAGCCTCAAAAAACCCTAACTTCCACAGATCATATCTCCGAAAATATTTCGAACCAATATCTAAAATTTTGCACCAATGTTCCTCATAATTTTAGCTTCGCACTCTAAAAATTTCAGCTTCTGAACCTTTGTAAAAGAACAGTTATTACGAAAATACCATGATGACCTTTTTAGGTTAAATTCAGGAGCCTGCAAAATGACCTAAGGTGTATAGATCATATCTCCGAAAATATTGCGAACCAAGCTCTGAAATTTTGCGACGATGTTCCTCAAGATTCTAGCTTCACACTCTAAAAATTTCAGATTTTGAACCTTTGTAGAAAAAAAGTTATAGCAAAAATTCCACGATGACATGTTTGGAGCAGCGAAACCCTAGAATCTCAAAGCTCTGATACCAAATGTTGTGAAACTAGCTCCAAAAATAGAAGAAAAGAGATATCAATGCCTTAGAAATAAGCCACTTCGAGGGGGAAACCTCCAATACATTACATGAATGAACAATTCTTGATGATTCAAATTACAAAACCTCCTTTCTATATATAGGAGTCCATGGGGCCATAATGTAACTTAAAATAGGGCCACAATGTAATCCTAGCCAACCTAACAATAATAATTTAAGGGCACAATAATAACAATATGGGGGTTACAAGGGTAAAATAATAACAATAAGGGGGTTACACTAACAACAATAAGGGACTATACTAGTAATATAGGGACCTAACAGCTTGGTGAAGAATCTGTCAAATGAATTAGGAAAACTTAAACAAAGGTCAAGTGGGTCCAATGGTAGTAGCAAGCCTATGTGATTGAACCTGATTAAAATAACCGTGAATCCGGGTATTAATACTAATCAACTGGAAAAATCTGCACAAATTTCAAACGTAGCATTGAATCTTGACAAGTTGGGCATGACCGAATATTGTTCGTATCACCAAGATTATCATTTCGAGAAAACATGCCCACAATGGAATCATGTTATGAGCTCCATTGTTATGCACTTCTGCGATATGGTATTGTTGATGAGCAGACAGAGCTAGAAGAAGAAAAATAACAAGATGCTACAACCTACGAGACTCCAAGTGTTGGGCATGCAGTAAACATGTTCAATTGCGTACTTGCAACCCAAAATAACACAGCCAAGAAAAATCCTCTAAGTGACCCCCCGACCTAGGAGCAGAATAATCGTTACAACTTAAGAACAAAAGGGCCAACCATTACAACAGAATTGACAACACAGAAACTCAAAGAAGCCTTGTTGAGGAAAATCATTCTGACAGTCAACTCAGCACAAAACACTCAGAGCAAGTCCAGGAAAGAAATCTCAACCAAATATGCTTCCGTAAGAAATAAAGATAATATGATTACTCCGGAAGTAATAAGTCAGGCTACTTCCCCTAAAACTCTCACTGTCCTTCCTGTTGTGGACTATAACATAGTTGAGGATATGAAGAAGGCTAGTGTGAACATCTCACTGTTCGAGTTAACAAATATCACGAGCTAGCGGGACATTCTATTGCGAGCACTTGGACACTCCTCCATAGGTAATCCTCCCCCTTTAGACATGGGGTTAGGTATGTCCTCTGACTCTCTCAAATCAGTTCTCCATGCTTTATCATTGGAAGTAAGCACTCTCTTCCCACCCTTTCTCCTAACCTTCGAAATCTTTAATTTCGATGTACACAATTTCTTGGTTAACTCAGGTGCATAAGTAAACATAATGTCATTGTCTATAGCAAAGAAAATCAATGCAACATGGAGCAAAACTGATGCATAGATTATTCAACTAGACAAAACTCTTGTCGATGCAATCAACGAACTCAGAGATGTGATCATTCGCTTATCATCCAATGAACGAGTTCACCAATGCATAAACAATGAGTTTTGTGGACACACCGAAAGTGTATGGGCTATTGTTAAGTAAAAATTGGCCAAGTAAACTACAAGGATACTTTGCTACATACTGGTCTCACTTATGGCTTTTGTATCAGGGCAGAGACAACTAGATTTGATTAAACTCGAAGAGATATATGAAACACAATGTGACTCCCTTGAATGAACATAATGAACCGATGACCTCCGCAGAAATTGTGTTTGGAAATTTCTTCCTGAAAATAAAACTGGGGTGCTATCTTGCACAACCATCCCCAGTCCCACTAGAAACACAGATGGAGCTCCTTCCTGATCCAACTGGTGTAAATGACTTATGTACAGTTAGTAGTAATAATAGTAGTACTAGTACTAGTGTGGATCATAACCCTTGTACATACGATTTGTGGACTCTTTATTTTGATGGTTCAAAAACACAGGATGGATCTAGAGCTGGTTGCGTTCTAGTGGACCCAATGCGAAGAAATTACCTGATCTCAAACCGCATGGAGTTCGAGTGCACAAACAACACTGCTGAGTATGAGGCACTCGTTTTGGGCCTACAAAGAGCCATTAAACTCAATGGCATGTCCTTGAAAGCAGTAGGTGATTCAGAAATAGTGGTATGACAAGTATGCAATACCATTCATTGTGTTTGACCTCATCTAAAGAGTTATCAACAAGAGGTATGGTGCTTAATTTCACATTTCCAAGATTTCAATATTATTTTTGTTCCTAGAATATGAAACGCAACGACAAATGAGTTAGCTAATATTACTACTAGGTTATCACTGTTAAGGGATGGTTTTTCTATTGAAATTATTTATAAACCATCCATCCCCAAAAATGTCACTAATTTACGTGTTTTTTATGATGACCAACAGATACTGCATTTCATGGAAAGCACGGATGTATTCAAAGACACGGAAATAGACGAGGACGAGCATGAAGAAGCATTCCAGGATGCAATTAGTAAGAACAAAGGAAACCTCATCCCCAAGGGTGTGGTATCCTTGGAAAAGTTATATGACCTACAATATTGCTTCTGAGGACTCACAAACACAAAAACTCATAGTTCCACGCTGTCACATGAGAAGATTAATTTGGAAACAGTAAAGGATTTGAAATATGTTACTCTTGGTGTCTGTTGTACGCCACAAGAGCGACAATCCTTCATCCACCTATTCAAGTAGTACCAAGACGTATTCGCATGGACCTATGATGAGCTCAAAACTTATGACACACGAATCATCCAACACGTTATACTAATAAAGGAAGGTGCCAATCCATATCAACAAAAATTAAGAAAGTTCCATCCCATGCTTGAACCTCTTATCCAGAAAGAACTCAGAAAGTTGTTGGATGCTCGAATCATTTACAAGGTGTGACACTCAACTTAGGTGTCAAATTTGGTCCCAGTCAGAAAGAAGTTTGGGGAAATTCGTTTGTGTGTCGATTTCTGAAATCTTAATCACGCCTCGGACAAGGATAACTACCTCGTGCCACCCATGGAACAAATTTTACAAACAATATCGGGGTATGAGATGTTCTCTTTACTTAACGGGTATTCAGGATATAACCAGGTTCTAGTCACAGAACCTGACAGGCTAAAAACTACTTTTCGAACGAATTGGGGAACGTTCACTTTCAAGCGAATGCCATTTGGGTTGATTAACGTTGGTGCTACCTTTTAGCGAGCTATGGACATCACATTTTGTGGGTTTCTCGAGCAATGAGTAGTAGTATACCTAGACGACATAATCGTATTCTCCAAACAGAGGTTAGATCACATACGCCACTTGAAGAATATTTTCGAGCGATGTCGCAAATATGGGATATGTCTCAATCCCAAGATGAGCATCTTTGTAGTGTCCAAGGGTAACCTCTTGGGCCACATTATCGCAAAAAGTGGGATTAAGGTAGACCTGGACAGGGTCAAAGCAATTACACAGACTCCCTACCCAATGAATAAGAAGGCCATGTAGTCCTTCCTGGGGAAGATAAAATTCCTCCGCAATTTCATTAACGACTATGCTCAGGTTGTCAAACCAATACAAGAGATGGTAAAGAAGGGTGTTGCTTATAAATGGGACAAAAGGAAAAAAATACGCATTTTTTCGTATAAAAAAGGCGATCTCAGAAGCACCTGCACTATATAGCCCATATTTCAACAAGGATGTATTGATTTGTACCTTCGCTTTAGACACGTCTCCTGTCATTGTACTTACGAAAAAAGACGATTTGAACAATAAGTGACATATTTATTTCATGATTGCAAGTCTACAAGGACCTGAGTTGAACTACCCTGCCATGGACAAACAAGCTTATTCAATATACAAGGTGGTGAAACATTTCCGGCCCTATCTATTGAAGAATCATTATCTTCGTCTCGCATCTGGTAGTCGGATCACTCGTTCAACAAGAGCTAGGTGAAAGAAGGGCGAACTTGATGACTCGTTTGCAAGAATATGACTTAGAAATCAAATCAGTTCACACGATCAAGGGCCATGGCCTCTGTTGACTAACAGCATAAGCGATAGACGCAAAAGAAGAAGAAGATCCCTCAGGATGGGAGTAATAAATTGAGATGTATGATATTAAACGAACCACCCCCACTACTAGTACGAACTCTTGGTACACGGATGTGCACCAATACCTTGAGCATGGCATCGTGCCCTCCCACTTTTACACACGACATAAGAGGGAACTAAGACTAAAATCTTTATATTATCAGCTGGTGTATGGTGTACTTTTTAGAAAGCACCATAACATAGTATTGCTCAGATGTTTGGACGCACACGATTCAAAGAAGGTATTATGCGATCTCCATG
Organism: Pinus albicaulis; assembly: GCA_034641835.2. NCBI lineage: Eukaryota > Viridiplantae > Streptophyta > Pinopsida > Pinales > Pinaceae > Pinus > Pinus albicaulis. The sequence continues at coordinate 1,538,707,336 of CM076578.1, read as the reverse complement.
AAGGATCAGCCGGAGGAAATTTTGCGGGAAACACAACGACACATAAAGTCATGCAGATCAACTTCTAATGACCCACACTATTCAAAGGTTCCCATGCTTATGTTCGCAAATTCCAAGTCTGTCAAAGGTGCGCCGACAGGAAGAAGAAGTTAGCCGCCCCACTGCATTCTATCGCAGTGGAGGAACCATTCCAGCAGTGGGGCTTGGATATTATTGGTGAAATATTTCCACATTCATCAAAGTAGCGTCGCTATATTCTCACAACCTACAGACATTTCACACGCCGGGATGTATACCTGGCCAAACAAGTGAATGATTAGGTTGGCTAGCTTTCTACAACAGAACATCATTTCCAGGTTTGGAGTTCCTACGTGACTTGTTTTTGACAATGCAATATATTTATCATCGCTAAAGCCTTATGATTTTGCATTGTGAAAAATGGAATAGTATTGAAACATTATACTAACTACTACCCTCATGGGAATGGTCCCCCTAAATCCACAAATAATAACTTAATCTACATCATTAAGAAGACCATTTTCTCTGAGCAAAGGAACTAACATTATGCTTTGGTAAACGCTTTATGGGTTGACCGAGTCACGCCTAAGCCCTGAGTCACGCCCAAGCCTTCCCTGCCAAGCCTTCCCTAAACACCTCCTCTGCTTCTTGCATGGAAAAGAAGCCATCCTCCCCCCCAAAACCTCCAGGCTCTCTCCCGCTCTCCAAGGCAAGGCCTCGCTGGAAGCGGAGAAATGTTTGCGTTCCTGAAGTGACTTCGTCAGGGTACTGTCCAGGCCTGCTGGCAACGAAGCAACACCAGAGATGAAAACTTATACTCTGAAAATCTTAAACTCACGAGCTTCATTAACATCCCCTATTTGAAACTTTGTGATAAATCATAATCTTTGATGATTCAAACCAAAGTGGCATGATGGGTACTTGTTCTATTCGCGGGGTAAGTGGGGAAACCAAAGAGATCTACACGATGAATCAATACTCCCTGAAGAACTAAGGCCCTGCAGAAAAGAAGTTGACCGAAGCAGAGAAGCTGGATCCTACTAGTGCGTCGCCAAGTGTTGCAGCCACTACACCCCCCTTCAAAGTTTTAGCCTATATCAAATTTCAGAGCCTTCCTTGGTCTTGTCTATGGCTGTCAGAAACTTTGAAGTTCATTTGATTACTTTTCTTAAAGTGTGTGGTCCCTTTTGCACGATAAACAAAGTGTCGCCTATGGCGTGTTGGCTACCGCCGTGAATGTATGGTCTTGTTCCAGTGATTCTAACAGGTCATATTTGTGTAAAAAAGTTGTTCTAACTATGTAAGTATTCGTCGGACTCATTTCCAAAGTTCTAAGCACTGTCGCACTAGTGTTTTCACGGTTGTCGTAAACTGAACCTTTGATGTCGCACTTGTCGTAATTGGTCGTAAAAATGTCGCATGGAGGATAATGCTTGTCTATTTGTATGAGATGATCTATGTTTTTTGAGTCGTCATATATGCTAAGTGTGTGATCATAGTCAAGCTCCATCAATGTTCACATCGATCTTATCGGTCCCACGCTTAGTCATTTTCTGGAAAAAGTAACTTAACCTCTTCGGGCCTCCCCAGAGTTGCGCACTACGCAGTCTCAGTCCTTTGGTTATGACCTTGCTGCTTGGCACTACACAGTGCGCAGTACTAGCTTCACAAGACTGCCCCATTGCGTAGTTTTGGTGGCCAACACCCGACCTTGACCTCCGGAATTGTGTAGTTGAGGCCTCCAACCTGGCTTGAACTACGCACTTCGCAACTTCAAGACACAAGCTCATCCCCTAAGCCTTAGAACTACGCACTGCATAGTCACCCAGGCCTCCTTGACCTCCTAAATTGCGTAGTTGGCTTTCCCAGCTCTCATCCCTGCTGTCTATCCCCACTAACTCCAGAAAATGTGCAGTCATGTCCTTCAGCCCAACCTAAACTAAACACTGCACAGTCTCAAGGCTCAAGCTTTCCCCCTGCCTACCTGGACTACGTAGATGCGCAGTCACTGAGCCTCCTTGCCCAGCCTGTTACCTATCCCGGGCTCAGTTCATGGATCAGAATACATCATCTTAGGCTAGGGGTTTTCGGATTGACGTCGTCCCGTTATGAGTGAATTGCAGGAATAGGTACTATATCAAGTCATGGATAGATGATAGAGGAGGAGAAGAAGGAGGAAAGCATGCTAAAGACACTCTTGTGGTCAAACTTACAAGAGGATTGATCAAGAGAAAGGACACTAGATTGCGACCACTATCCAAGACTTGAAATCATCGAAGACTCCCTAACACGAGGGCATGCAAAGGAGAAAAGGATTACTCTTTCATGAAGACACTTAGCTCTCAACGACAACAATGGTTTGAAATTTCCATGTCATCAAGCATTCCATGTCAATAGTGTGATGTCATGTCATGTCATGTCATGAGTGACCATGTTGCCACGTCACCATTGTATATCATGTCCGTTGTAGTCAAATGTATTGTGAAGTGGAAGTCCAAAGGACACACATGAATGTAAAGAGTCATGTAAGTTGAAAAGTCATGAGTGTATTCAAAGAGTCACCCTTGGTTATATATACTCCCTCATTGTATGAGCAAATGATTTTTCACCTTAGCTCTACCAACAAAGTAATAAAGAGAATATCTAGTTCTTTTGTGGAGCAAGGAGTGGCTCCATCGCTCCACTAATGGAGCTAGTGATGTTCATTGTATATATGTGTCTCAGAACTTTTACTTAATAACAAAAGCCTTTCAAGGCCAGCATGTTCCTCATGCATGACTTATGAATGTTTGTAATATTATTCTGCAGATGTTTGTATTTCATGTTCACTTTTCACATGTACTAAGATAGTTGAACTATTTCGGTTATTTTAGTGTTTATCTTACTGAGAATGTGTTGTAATGGTTGTAATTGTTGTCTCATCCTTGTGGACTATTCCTCAGGATATTAGATAGATCTCTCTCATATTACTGTGTGTGTAGTTGTTGTCCCATCCTTGTGGAATATTCTGCAGGATATTAGATAGACCTTTCTTAAGTTGTTATGTGAAATGACCGTCGCATCTGCTATGGACTATTCCGCTGGGTGTTAGACAAAATCCTTCAATTCACGTGTGTCTCTTCTTGGGTGGTACCATTACCTCGCTCTTAGAGGCTCACTTTTCTTCCTTTTCCCCTCTACAGTAGAAGAACCTTGACACACTTATAATCAGACACTCACCAGGCACACCCCCTTCCTTTGTGAAATTACATTGACATCACTCTCTCTCTCGCTGACAACGAGAGCCAAGGCATATATTTAAAAATAAGGCAACCATGCCTTTGTTCCGGATGGGGCTCATACACCAAACGTTGTGAGGTCTAATTGGGACTTCATATCAGGGAGATCCCTTGAATGTTGGCGGGTCCAACACCGTCAACAAGTACCGAACATGCTCGCCATCAGCGAATAAATGCTTGCATTCCTATAGTGACTCCATCGGGGTACTGAACAAGCACGCTGGTAGCGAAGCAACACCATAGATGAAAACTAAGACTCTGATAATCTTAAAATCGCGACTACATATTACCCTTCTCTTGGACCGAAACAATTGTGACATGGAAAGCTTCGTTAATGTGTTTAATCGAGAAAAGGAATATATGAGACTACATCTATAATCGGGTAAATGGGGAAGCCAAAGTGATCCACATCATGAATCAATACTTCTTGAAAGACAAGACCCTATACATAAAGCTACATCTAAACAGAGAAGTTGGAGTTCTTCCAGTGTATTTCCAAGTGTTGTCGTTATGACAAACAACCTCCAAATTTTTTCCTACACTTGAATTTTGGACCCTAGTTGTGATCCTATGATCTGTCGTTCCTTGATTGTTCTTAGTGTCTTCATGATTACCTGATGATATACTAATTGTTTAAGAGATTCTAACTATTGAAGCCACTAGATTATACATGCTCAACCTTTGATGCATTCATAAGTGCACCTTTTCTAGTTAACTTGAAAGTCAATGCCCACCCTTGCAAACAACCATTGTGTAATTCTCCAGAACAATGCTTGTGTAATCCCTGGAAGTAGTGCATTGTGCAGTCCTTGATAACAGTGCCTACGTAGTCTTTAAAGGCAATGCATTGTGCACTCCTCCTAAATAGTGCACTGTGCAATCCATGCCGACAGTTAGTGCACAACTTCAGCCAACAAATTCTCTTATTGTTAGTTGCAATTGTGTCATCACTCAGGTGAGTTTTCTCAATTGTCGCTTTTGCTTTCACATGTGTCGCTTTCACTTTTGCAGCTGTCATTTTTGCTTGATTCCACCTTAACAAATGTCGCTTTTGCATTGTCTTCGCTATAACATGTGTCACTTTCACTTTCTCCAGCTTTTGCAAGTGTTGTTTTCACTTTTCTTACTGTCACATTTGTCGCTTTAATTGTTTGTACTTTTGCATGTATTTCAATTTAGCGCACCACTAGAGGCCACTATAGTGCATTCTTTTACATTAGTTGATCATATATATCATAAGAATATGCAATAGACACTCTCCCACAATTGAACACACTTTCTGGTTGGAGTTGTCTCTCTTGTCGTAACTTGTATTCTAAGTGTCGCAAATTGACGTTTCAACTACCACCCTTAGAAATAAGTGTCGCTTTGTTGTCATTTCAAGGGATGCATGTGGATTTTTAGTTATGTGTGTATCCTTTTGGTGTGTGTTGATGTTATATGAGTGTGAGATCACCATTTCAGGACTTGTTTGCATGTCTGGTTCTCTCTGCCTCACTGATCCCACACTTAGTCAATTTTTGGAATGTTCCTTGCTCGATTAACCACCCTTCCAACTTGCCTCCCTGAACTATGCATTGCGTAGTTGCAAGCCCTAGCAAGCATCCTTTGACTCTTGGAAGTACGCACTGCATAGTCACTACCTCTGAGCACTATGCACTATGCATTCATAGTGCCTAGTTGTTGCCTCATGTCCCTCAGAATTGTGCAATCTTGTCTCCTAGTTAGCCTCCCATTGCTAGTTGTTGCCTCATGTCCCTCATAATTGTGCAATCTTGTCTCCTAGTTAGCCTCCCACTGCGCCCAGTCTCTCTTGAACTACGCATTACACAGTGACAGTGGGCAAGCCTACCTCACTCTATCGTTGTCTCCCTCAACTGCACAGTTTTGTCTCTCAGTCCCCCAACCACTGCACATTGCACAATCACAAACATCGGACCTTCCTCACTGCTTCCTGGAACTGCGAACTGCGTAATTCTTGAGCCTCCTCCTCAGCCCTGCACTCTATTCTGGAGTCAAACAGTGGTGCATGAAGAATAACGTAGACTAGGAGAGTTATGAACTGATGTCGTCTTGTCATGAGTGGATTCCATTTGCAGGTATTGTATCTTGACATGACAAGATGATACTCAAGGAGGATGCCAAGGGATCATGCGAAAGGACACTTATGAAACTGTAAAGGAAAGGATGATCATCAAGAAAGAATATGAAGGGACACTAGATTGTGACAAAAGATGGAAGATCACGATAATGTAGAAAAATCCATATCAATAAGCTTTTGGAGGATGAAGATGAAACACATGCAAGCCTTATCATGAAGATATGTGGGAGGTCATTAAGGAGAGGCTACTTGACAACACTTATGAAGAAGGAGCAAAGGAAGAACTCATGAAGAATGCAAAGGGATTCTGGATCAAGACAAAGATGTCGACTTGGAAGGTTTCGATACTCATCTAGATTCTTTGGAGGACGAAGATGAAGAACAAGAAAACATCCATTATGAAGAAGTCACAACAACAAAGAGAAGAGCTTGGCATTGCCACATCATCATGAAGTTCCATGTCATCATTGTCAAGTCATGGCTTGTACAAGTGTCAACACAATGTCAAATGTGTCAATGTGTCTTGCCACATCATTTATGGAATGTAATTATTGTATTTCTAAAATGAGGAAATGTAAAATGTGTGGAAGACCAAGGGTTCCCCATGGAATATGAAGAGTCACTAGAAAGTCCTAAAGTCATGAAGAAGCCTAAAGGTCACATAAGAATTTGAAAAGTCATAGTAGAAGCTCAAGAGTCATGTGGGAGGTCAAGAGTCGCATGGGAGGTGGAGAGTCACCTCATTTGTTATAAATACACCCTCATAGCTCAAGAGAACAAGACTTTTGGGACTTGAACTCTTCATCTTAGCTTCTCTAGCTTGACATAAAAGAGAAGTTCTTTCTTTGGAGGAGCAAGTAGCGACTTAATGTTCCACTATTGGGACTTGTTTGGCAACATTGTAATTGTATACCTTGGGACTTTCACTTAATATATGAAGCTTTTAGAACCGGCACACTTTCATGCATATGTTGTGAATGATTTTGAGACTATTCTTTCATTGTTTACGATGTATGTTTATGTTAGCACATACTAATGAAAATGAACTATTTCGTTGGCTTTGGTATGTATCTCGTTGAATGTGTGTTGTTATTTGCTTTTATGATCATTATTGTCTTATGAACTACTTTGCAGGTTAACTAATGAGTATCTTATGCTCTCGTGTGTCTCTATTATGATAGTACTATTACTTTTCTTCTAGAGACTCACTCTCTCTTTTCTAACCGTAAAAACACTTATATACATTGCAATTGTATGCCTCACACTGTCAACTTGCTTGTTTCAAGGATTGTTTGTGTAATCCCTTATGTTGATAATTGAAGCCAAGGAAAGTTCCTAAGAGTAATGGCAACTGACTGTATTTTCGATTGGAGCTCCTACTCCAAATGGTGTGAGGCATAATTGAGATTTCATATCGGGGAAACCCCCTCGGCTAACTAATTTCTAACACCGTCAATAGTAATAGTACTAATTTTCTTTAGCTAATTGAATTCCCTAGTAGAGGACATAAATTTTAGCTTGGTTGTTTATCATGCATCCCAAGCCCCATGAATATTCTCCAACTTCGACTTTCTCAAGACCATAGAGCACCCCTCCTCCTCCTATTGCCAGTTCTTTTTAATTATTTTAAAATAACAAATAATAATATTTAGATTGTGTATAAAATCTTTCGGTGAAAATCACATTCAAGCAGATTTTGTCGACGCGTTTCAAACCAGCCAGTGTGGTTCATCATCAGGACAAGATGAGAAATCTGATCTAGGACCCAGTTTAAATAGATAGGAAACTCCAACTAGCCGTTGTGGAATAACGACTAGTTTGACTGGAATAAGAAAATACAAAGACAAAATGATAGTTTATTTAATAATTAATTATTAAATTATTAAACTGGGTCTTAGATCAGATTTCTCATCTTGTCCTGATGATGAACCACACTGGCTGGTTCGAAATGCGTCGACAAAATCTGTTTGAATGTGATTTTCACTGAAAGATTTTAAACACAATTTATGGATCACAAAAGCCAAATTCCTAACAATATTTAGATTGCTAACACTTTTTTTATGTGTGGAGTGAATTATATTAACTTTGGAAACGAGATAACATCATTAGGTACCAAAATAACACTGATCTTTCATAGGGGAGACTGGACGATAACCATAAATGAACTCACTGAAGAGACGCGAGAGACAACTAGAAACTAACATAGCTTACAAAGATACAACCTAAGGCTAGATAGTGGCCTAGTTGGCCCCAAATCAACAGAACTACAAGACTAGAACCATTATACCAAATCCATAGACATAATCAAGTAATGGGGTTTGAATCAAAGCCTACTAGTGGGATTGGGTCTTCTGGATCTACTGGAGGTCTTGGTGCTACCAATGGGATGCCAAGATGATGTTCGATCCTCATCAGTTTCTGTACAGTTCTCTCCAATCTACCATCATAGTCCTTCAAGTACCCATGCATGTGGTCTAATGAATGGATCATATCCATTTAAGACTCGTGTCAATTAAGCAAAGTGTGGCCCAATAGAATTTTATTTGCCAATATAAGTCGACTATCAACATATATTGATTGAGTTTTCCTCGAGTATGTTCCATTTCAGGGATCTAGTCTGTCCATTCTACCATAACTTCAAAGTCTGAGAAAAAAGTTCTGTGGGATGATGCTTCCCCCTCAGGCCTGGCTACCTCTGCATGCGCATGCACATGCACTGGGATCTTCTTTTTGTATCTAGTTGTAAAACCTTCTATACGTTGATGCAAATAGGTATTAGGTATTGCCTCTACGAGAACAATCCTCATAGTGGGTCGCCACTCTTCTAATTCTAGTTCTCATTCTAGGCATTGTTGGGGCACCACGTGGATCCTAGACAACAAACAACACACGACACTGAACAAATAAGGCTTCTTCCGCCTAGAGCCACCTCACCCTGCCAAAAGTCTGATACTCTGTCCGCAGGTCACCTTTATCAACATGGCGTTGATCCCCCAACAACACTAAAAAATTCCAACCCGTGTCAACTCCTCGTCCCCAACGACCCGCAAACTTGCATAAACACCTCTCAAGTTGAGTTGGACCCAATCCAACAACTTGCCAAACACAATACTGCCACCACGCATCCTGTGTTACTATGTGGTGTCCAATGATCCAACCATAACCCAAAAACTCCCGGCAGAGTACGCACCACCAGCAGAGAAAGACCCACAGAGGCTTTGGCTAGCGCCTTCGATGAATAATAACATTCTCAAGATAGACTAAGGAGCTTCAGTTGTATTAAGTCCAAATAAACTGAACGCCTAATATCTCAAGAAACTTTCTCTGGCCTAACACAATATGTCAATTGCACCCGAGTTCGAGGATCTCTCAGACCCCTCCAAATTTTATATTTTCTAGCCATCTGGGTCCGACCAACAGGAATACATAGGCCACCCACCCGAGGATCCAATTGAAACAAGAAAAGACACACAAGACACCTTCCAGAAAGAGAAGCAATAACCAGTCTTAGAAAGGAGAATCAAGCAAAAAGGAGGGTGATTACCTAAAAAGAAATTTGGTGCGCTTCTCTTAAAGAGTCGAAGTCAGATAATATTCATCAGACTTAATTGCACCTCTGCCGCTTGATTCCTCTACAATTTCCTATTTAGCCAGAGATAGTTGCCATTACCCCTTCTGCTCCGCTACCCTGAAATCAATCTAGAACTCAGAAGCATAACGCTCCTCCCCTTCCTGCATCAAGAATGGGGTGGAGAGAGTCTTCACCTGAATAATGAATTGTCGACACCTCGTCTCCCTATAACTGTGAATCTCATGCTACCCTGTAAGCTGTTTTAACGCAATGTTGTGCTCAAGCTCTGGATCACGCATTCGAATGAATACATACATGTTAACCAGAAGTACTACCTTCTTTTTTCACATTTATTGTGTTGGAACAAGCATAATCCTGCTGACGATTCATTTGTTGGACCGAGGAGTAATTGCCCTATGTCACCATATTAAACTTCCCAGAGACATGGTGCCACGTCCTTCGTTCTATTGGCATGGTGGGACAGTGGTAACCCTGCCCCTTTGCTTCATTCGTCAAGATAGATTAGTAACACATTTACACTATAAAGATATATAAATAAAAATTAATTAATTTTTTATTCGTTTATAATTATTTTCAATTACTACCACGTTTGCTGAGATTACACCTTTACTCCATAAAAATATAAAGATTGCTTCCATTACACATACACTCCATGTAGGCACATAATCTCCACATTAAGCTACACTTCTTTTGCAGGATAATTTCAAGTCCCAAATCCCTAAACTTTTAGGAGAGAGTCCTGACACCAATTTGATAATGAATAGCATGATGAAGTGGAATGGTAGTTGACCCTACTGACAGATATACATTATTGGGAGTAGGTATATGTTATGGTAATCCAAGTAGCCCACACATCAGTGTTACACCTCCAAACATCCACCAGGCACAAACGCCTGACATGGATTTGAATTCAGGCCGAATATTAAGACCATGGATTTTGATCTTGATATTGAGTTTGGCAACAAAAAGAAGCAGCAGCAGCAGATACTATAGCGATCTCCTTTCTTTTCCGCCCCCGTTGCCAATTCTTCCCATCCCCTCGGCGCCGCAGGTCAGATGGCAAAGGGGCGAAATGGCCATGTTTCTCCACTTTGGCATGAACACCTTCACAGACTCCGAATGGGGGACCGGACAAGCGGATCCCTGGGTCTTCAATCCCACTGAATCCCTGGATGCGAGGCAATGGGCATCAGTGGCCAAAGAAGCCGGATTCTCCCACATCATACTTACTGCCAAGCACCACGACGGCTTCTGCCTCTGGCCCTCTGCTTACACCAATTACTCCGTCAGCAACAGTCCCTGGAAGAATGGAACCGGGGACATAGTGCAGGAAGTGGCCGAGGCCGCCAGAGAAGTCGGAATAGGGCTGGGCCTCTACCTTTCCCCATGGGACCGTCATGAGTCCTCCTACGGCCAAACCTTAGTCTACAACGAGTATTACCTCGCCCAGCTGCGCGAGCTCCTCACCAAGTAAGTTTCGAGCCAGGGATTCGAACCCATGACCTTTGTTTATTTTTTTATCGTTTCGGCCGTCGTTAACCGGTGCGCATGTCCTGACCAGCTATGGAACCATAGAGGAGGTGTGGTTAGACGGCGCCAAGGGGGATGACGCGAAGTCAATGGACTATTATTTTGATGAATGGTTTAGTGTGATTCGTCAGCTGCAGCCAGGGGCCGTGATTTTCTCGGACGCCGGGCCCGATGCCAGATGGGTCGGTGACGAGGGCGGGGTATCGGGTTCCACGTGCTGGTCGATGTTTAACAGCAGCGACGTCACCATTGGCGACACAGTTGAGCAGTAATTGTTTTTCATTTGTCCTTTTCTCTTCTTATTGACCTTGAAATCAGTAATTGTTTTTCATGTTTTTTCACCTTTGCTACTTTTAATTTTATTTTAATTAACGTTCATTTTAATGAATTTGACTTACCCTGCTTGTTTAAAGGATAAACTATCATATTAGGCGCATGTTCAGACATGTTAAAAAGAGAGTTTTCTGAGATAGGTTAAATTCTGTTTTAGAAGGAAAACCAATTTTGAAATCAAATTACCGTTACGTCTCACACACAGGAGCTCTTCATCTACTAAGATTTGAACCTGTAGTGTTTGCGTCATAGCGCTTCCCCCAACTTCCCTACGAATAGATTTACAGTGTTTTATTGCTCCGAGTTTACGGAACTTAATGTCTCTAGTTCCATTCCCTCCCTGATCTCTTTGCGAAACAAGGCCTCCTGTCTTGATATAATTTAAATTAATCTATTTATTTAGATAAAAATATATAACTGTGAACTAGCCAAGCTCTAGGGTGAAATGTATAGTAACTTGATTCTTATTAGACATCCATCCTTTGAGCCAAACGGAAGTGCGCTGGTAAAATTAATGCAACCACAGCAAGCCATGTGACTAATTCAACTTTTCTACATAGTTTTTAAATTTTGTCTTTTGTTTTTCTTCGTAATCAGGTAGGATCTATATTACTTTACTAATGAAACATACACAAATAGTTGTTCCTATTGCTCTCCCACGACGGAAACCAGACCAGCCAAATATCAATAAAACCTTTGTTCATACAAACTGTTTAAACTTGAAAAGAAAAATGGAGAGATAACTTAGTCTCAATGGGCAGCCAGGCTGCCTGGCTCATAATGGTAACATCTAATGAGGAAGGAAACATCTAGTCCTAGGAAACTTATATCAAGAAAGGCAATATCTAAATAATGGATTAGCTTTTTCCTGTTTGGCAAGTGACAACAAAGGAGGCAAGATCTAAATATGTATTTGTAAATTTCTTTAAAAGGCCATCGAGCCTCATGATAATACAAGTGAATATTAGAGTCTTCAATCTTATCTTGTGTGATTGTGTTTCATTCATTAATTCTTAGCAGAGTTTGTAAGATCCAGCTGAGAGGTGAGGCTCTCTAAGCGTCACCTCCCATCAATTGATAGATAAATCACTCAATCTATCTACCTTAACTCAGTCTCAATCTATCTATCTTTACACTTTCTCACAACTTGGTGCCCGTATCTAGTTTTGCAGCCTGGCTGCTAGCAGTATATATAACAAAGAAAAGACGATCCATTTAGGGGCTACATAGCTACGCATAGAGGGTGGACTAGGCACTAGCCTATTTCACTTTTCTTGTTGTAGGTGGAGCACTTGGAGCAAAGGGTTGGACCAATTCTTTTAGGGAATAGCTTCATATGGGAGCATTCCATCACATCGTCAACCCAAACATCGGAGATATCTCACTATAGGCTGCTCCTAGTTGGATCTAATTGTTGCGTGAGGGCTTTTAGACATAGGTGGGAGTGATATTCTCTTCGTAAGACCAAGCCCACCTCACTGTCCAAAGTACATTGTCAACTCGAAGGCAATTGTGGTTCCCAAACCAACAACCTTGAGGTAATTTTAAAATATCAAAACTTTTGTTTTTGTTTTAGTTTAGTTTATTTACTAGTTAGTGTTTCAAAGTCTCATCACTTACTAGCTAATTTAAACCTTGGGATTTTGAGTAATAACGATATATTTAAATCAAGGATCAGAATACAAGCTGTTTGAACTTTATTTCCACATTATCTTCACGGGTATATCAAGTTTTAAACTTTTATGTTATATGCCTATCTTAATACAACAAAATCTGCAGGTTTTTCAAGGTACAAGGCATGTTGCATTAGAATGAGTAGTTTTGGGATTGTGCTTACTAGAGGGAAAAAGTGCCTTGATCACATTCTTTGAGGGAGCAGAACTATCCCTAACATCATCATCATTAATATGCTAATCACGTCCTTTAACATGCTCTTCGGTTAGTTCTTCATGCTATTGAGGAAGGGAAGAAGTTTTATTGGGCAAAGTAGTGAAGGGATCAAAGTCATTTATTAAATTCAAATGTCTAGGCTGTCCTCCTCTTCAACTTGATTATGAGGGCTTTCTTCTTTAGTATAGAAATCATTACATCTTTGACAACAAGTAAAACCCTCTTGGTTCATCATATTAGTAGGGGCAAGGGTGTTAGGTACAGATTGTTGAGATACACTTGTACCACTTCTTGGGTTTTGGTTCCTTCTAGGGGCCTTTATATTGTTGAATTGAGGCTTAGGTGGATAATTTGGATGAGACCCTATTTCGTTGTCCAAGATGGTCAACCTATTCATCATGGCCATTTGATCGTGCATCAACGCATTAGTGATTTTTATCAAACTTTTGGGCAAAGGCTTGTGAAGTGGGGTCAGCTTATGTAGATGCCTTAGCTTTGGCCTCCACTTTGCCTCTAGGATAGGACAAGTTAATCTTAGATGTGGTCAAATTACGTTCAATGGCTACAACATAAGCTTTGGCTTGCTCGAGGTTGACTTTCAAGGCATAAGAGATGTCTAGGAAAAGCATTAATGTGCAGTGCAATAATGGCCTTATCAGTAGGCTTATAGAGCAAAGGCACTTTCTTGAGTAACTTATGAAACCTCTAAGTGAAATCCTGAACACTTACATTCTTAATTTTCTTAGCTTGTGGAACTTAGCTAGTAGTTGCATGCCTTCCTTAACAATTGCCCATCTTTTATTGAATGCCTCATGGAGTTGTTCCTAGTCTTTGATTCCTCCTGTAGGTAAATCTAGGTACCAATCTCTAGCATTTTCCTCTGAGGGAAGGGAAATTAACCTTATGATTCCATCCTCCTCTTGGATTTCTCTTCCAGCAACACACCAGTAAAACTCATCAATTTGTTGCTCACCAATAATTGCATTAGTCCCATGAAACTTGGATAATCATTCCTCATACTTGTTAGGAAACTTGTGAGGGTATCCTTGAATGGGACTCATATCAAAGGGCTTGTAAGTACTGTTAAGCCATGGCTTAGCCGATGTGGTTGAGGTAGAAGGTTTATGAAAAAGAGATCTTGCTATAGGAGAACTAGAAGTAGCAGTGGTCTTTGGATTAGTCTTCTTTCTAGGAGGAATGGCTCCTTTAGACCAGCTAGTGTAGCTCTTGTGCAAAATTGGATTTAGGAGTTGCCAAACGAGAAATTCTAGCTTTGGATTTGGGATTTTCTCATCAAAATATCTTGAAGCAACGACTTCAAAATATGAGGAGGTGCACTCAACTCTTCCCCAAAAATGGTACTGCAAAATCTAGTAGGTCTAGTGCGAAGCCCCATTAGGAAGCCTAGGTCTTATGGCAACAAGAGATTAGTAACCACTGTCACCTCAGTGGCTTTTTCCAGTTGTTTAGGTGAAATTAATCCCACAAGGGCGGATTTCCTATAGAAGACCACCAAAAGGTATTCAATAAAAGAGGGTTTAATGGTGATGCAAGGTCTAATGATTGAAGGAAAGGGTACTTAAAGATCCTTGAAATGCTATGATAGGAGTTGGCTAAACTTCAAGTACAGTTTCCCTAAGACCTTTATAATTTAGAAGTGAACTGTTATAAGTTAGGATTTGTAAGATATGCAAATTTAGGGCACACGAAGGCATATAACAGTTGTAGAAGATGGCCTATAAGGGATAAAATCAATAAAGGATCAATAGGCTATAAGAAAGGAAAATTAGGGTTAAGTAAACAATAGTTTCAGATGGCTGAAAATGCGTATAACAACACTAAATTACCTAGGCGTCAACCCTGATTTTAGGGTTAAAATATGCAAGTAATACTAGGTTTTGTCTTTTATTATTTACTAAATGCAATCTCTTCCAATAGGGCAATAACATATGGACATAAAATTGCTATAAATGCATATATTTAGCTAACCTTAACCCTAGCTACCATAAAATTAAAAGAGGATAGAAAACATTAATTTGATCAACACCTACCAGACAAGTATGCTTATCTAATTGGGTAATGGAGTAAATTTAGGGCAAGGTCAATGATAGAGTGTCTTGAATGAAAAGGGTGGCGAATTTCCTCACTTAGAAACCCTAGCAACTTGTTATGTGATTGATTTTAAGGTCAAAGGATGCATGAGCCAAATTTCTTTGATGTATTATTGGAAGACACATTTTACATATCATGGAAAATCAAGATTTCAATGAAAGATATTGCATTTTTTAATATGGCACACATGGAAACCCTAATTTCAAAAATACAACATGCAAAATGGAAAAAATAATGACATTAAACTTACACAATTCGAACAAGAATCACTTCAATCAATCCCAAGGAGTCTCTCCATGCACAAATTTCCCTCCCAAGGCAATTCACTCCACAAATGATCACATTGCATCCAAGAGACAAGACAAGAGCTAGTGCACACTTGATAGAGAAGAGAAGTGTGATGAATGGTGATTAATGGAAAGTGACTTCCCTCTATTTATATGAGGGTAACCAAGTCACTGTTCCATAATTTTATAAGAAAATCCTAAAAAAAATGTTTGTTAATTAAGTCAAAGGTTACAAGTCGACCTTGAGATAGCTCAAAAACATAATAAAATGCCAAAATAACCCACACATGCAGAAAATAAGATTTCACCATGGTGTCATCCTCCAAGAATGATCAACCTCCAAGTAAGGGATGAAATGGTCCATGAGTGCTCGTCACTCCAAGAAATCATCAAAGTGCATGGGTACATCTCCAAAAGGCACCTCCTCATTAGTTTCTGTAGCATCAGAGGTGTTCTAGTCTCGAAACTTTGTGGATAGATTAAAACACAAGAGTTCTCCATAACCTAGAAATCATTTTTGGAAATTCCACCTAGCAGTGCCTCAATTAGATTATTAGCCAATTTTTTAATTATTTCCTAAGTCTAAACTTAGGGAAAGGGGTTAATTAATTATGATTAATTGAGATAACGTGAGAATTCTCTAGAAACTCACACAGATCGACTGAGAATTAATTTGGGCCCTTGATTAAGTTTTAATCTTGATCGTTGGTGCTCCAACAAAGGATTATAAGAAGAAGTTGATGGGTAGATGGAGAATACAATTGAGAAGTTCGATTTCCTTGGAAAGTTTGATTTTCCAGAGGCAGTAGCTGGAAGAGTTCGAGCTTTAGAAGGGAAGCAGAAACAGTGAGGGGCAGAGACAGTGAGCCAGAGGAAGGTTTTCGGATTCGGTGAAGTACATTGCAGAAAAAGGCCGAAATTTCTCTAGGAAGCTGTGGAGAGGCAATGTAGAGGTTTCAGTGGACATTTCAATTTGCTGAGGAAGGAAGACGTTTTTAGTTCCAGAGGCTGGGAAGGAGTCTTAGAGTGCTGGAGAAGCATTTTTTCAGTCAGCAGCAGGCAAGACGGCTTGATTAGCAGACAATTCAGGCATCATGTGTGGCAAGCAGCTTTAGGTTAACTCAGGGCCTGCGCAAACATAGTTGGACGAATTACTTTTAAGAAGCAGTCTAGTGCCGGAATTGCTCGGAGTGAGGGTAATTTCCCTCAGATTATTTTTGCCCGTATTTTCTCTGCAGGATTGTCGGTTTTCCCAAGTTGGGTTTTTCTGGGGACATTTGTCCAAAAATAACTGTTTTAATTTTTATGTGCGTGGTAAAATTTTTCAATTTCCAATGCTATTTCCTTTCGCAATTTTATTTATGAAGGTTGCAGTGTGAATTATTTGGTATTTGCCATAGTAGATAAATTGTTAAATTAATTAGTAATTAGAAAAATATTTTCCAGTTGCTGCAACAGGATTTCAGTATTGAAATTTTCACATGGTATCAGAGTGTGAGTGATTAGCTAGGAAGCTCAAAAGAGAATTTCGTTGTTCAAAAGAGCAGTAGGCCGAAATTTTCTGGTGCTGTGCAATACCTATACAAGCAGATTGAATTGTTGGGCAAGGGTTCGATTTTCAGTTGCAGGTTGGCAGAAAATTTAATTTGTCCGGGATAGTGATTCCAACAGGCAAAGGGAGAAACATCAACTTAGATTTTCGCTGAGCAGATTCCTTGGTTGGACGTATAGGGTTTTGCAGTAGCAGAATCGACGTCTTGTGGAAGAGAAAAACACACACGAGGGAAATTTCTCTTAGAGGGTTTCTTGACCAAAAATCTGATTTTCCCAGTTGTAGATTGGCAGTAGCTGTGAGCAGATCTTCTCACTCCAGAAGGGAGTGCAAGTAGCAGGTTCAACAGTCGATGAGAGGAAGAGGGAGTTTCCAGACCAGATTCAGAGATGGCCACAGTTGGGCTCAGAGATCAGGATTGGAGGGAGCCTCTGACTATGCCATCTGGAAGGCTAGGATGTCCTTCCTTCTAGATGAACATGGCCTGAAAGCCTTTGCAGGGAGTGTGGTGGTAGTTCATCAGTACCCTGATAGCTAAAGGAGTACAAAAAGGAAATGGCAAAGGCAAAGACGATGATTTTGGATGGAGTTTGAGATCATCTAGTCTCATATGTGGCAGACAAAGGAACAACCAAGGAGATGTGGGATGCTCTTTCTGAGCTGTTTCAAAGTTCTTCCGAGTAGCGAAAGATGTTTCTCCAGGAAAAGCTGAGGAGTACCAGGATGCATAAGGGCGAGAGCATAGATGTCACTCGGATTCAGGGATTTCGAGATTAGTTAGCAGCCGTTGGGGAGACGCCCCAACCCTCAAAGCTTATATGATTGGCACTGAATAATGTCTTAGAGGACTGACATGTTTTTTGTCCATAATATCTTGGGCAGAGACACCTTGCCTAAGTGGGACAGGATGTGGTCCGATCTGCAGCAGGAAGAATTGAGGCGGGCTCTAGTAACGAGTACCGTCAGTGGAAGTAGCAACAAGGGATTGAAGAGTGAGGAGGAGAATGTGGTCCTAGAATCTAAGGGTCCTAGTCAGGGGTAGGGGGTGCAAAAGAAGAAGAAGAAGGACCTATCTAAGGTAAAGTGCTTCAGATGTGGTGAGTTTGGTCACTACAACACACAATGTTCTCTTAGAAAGAAGGACAAGACGGAGAAGCAGGACCAGGTGGCAGTGTCAGCAAAGATTGACAAGCCGTCCTCTGGGATGGAGGAAGAGTTTGCTATGTTTACAGCCATACCTCCAGGAGAGGTGTGGGGCGATATGGAGTTGTAGTCCCAGTGAGTTGCAGACATGGGCAGGGTCCATTGAGGAGTCCACCTCATGGATCATTACCTTGCTACGGGGGCCCACAGTATTCAATAACAGGATGGATCAGTGTCACTGATGCAGTCAGATTCCAGAGTGACAGATGCAGACTAGTAGCAGTCAGGTGCTAAGGAGTGCAGTGCAGTATTGGCAGCAATGCAGAGTGCACAGTGCATAGTGTAGAGTCAGCAACAATGCAGAGTCTTCAGTGGACAGTGCAGTAACTAGTATCAGTCAGGACTCGGGAAACAGATGCATCATACTGAACACAGTTGATTCAATATTTCAGATGCTTCTTAGTTGCAGTAGTTGCAGTTGCAACAACAAATGAGAGGGAGTTGCAGTGTAAATGCGGAGTTGGCAGCAGTATGGCAGTGTCAGCAGCAACACAGATGCAACATCAGGGTTGCGCAGTAGTTGGTGGGTAGTGGCTAGACATTAATAGCATGATAGATGGTGGTACATAGACAGGATGTGCAACACTAGAGAGAGAACACCTTCCTCGCTAAGAGGGAGTGTTAGTTTTTGTAGCATCATAGGTGTTCTAGTCTCGAAACTTTGTGGAGAGGCTTGTTGAACTTGCTGCCTACACCAACCTACAGTTAGTGGGAAACGCTTTTAACCCCACAAGGTGTGGTTGGTGGCAAGAAACTAAGAGAATGGGTTGTCACCTATTCCCAACTCTCTTTGTTAAAGCTATCTCCTAGGCTAGCTATGGGGGGTGGTCTTTAAAGGAAAACTAAGTTAAAAGATGTGAGGTTTTCTAGGAGAACGTTAGATTAAAATAGATTACTTTTTGAGATTACAAGTAAATATGATATGAGCAATGTGAAATGAAATAACCATGAACAACCATCAACACATGAGATAAGCATCAACATATAAAAAACCAATGCCTTCAAAGTATTGATAAAAAATGAAAGATATTTGCTCAAAATAAATGAAATGCTTTCAAATGGAAGCACAAGTAATTCTGAAAGTGAAACAAAAGAATGTTAGCACAAATCAATACAAGATATAAGGATGCTTTCAAGATATATGATTACTTGCTAATCCAAAACATACAAATATATCTTGTTAAAGGAAAACAATTAGTAGTCTACTTGCAATATATAGATGAGATAATCCTTGCCAAAACAAAATATTCTATTCAACATTTATTTACAATGACAAGTACAATGACCAATTGCAAGTAAAAACCATGAGATGTGTTAATATGAAATGCACCTACACTAGTTTTGGATGCAATTATCTTGGTTGTTTTTAATCTAGAATGCCTAATCTAGGTGAGAGATCTTCCTTTTGAGCTCTTACCAAAGGGCAAAAATTAGGGTGACTGTAAGAAAGAGGAGGCAAGGACATGATGTTGTCATTAATGATACTCGTCCCCTGAGTTTTACGAGCCAACATGTGCCTTTGTTCCTACAAGGGGACAAGCCACCTTCATAACCGGAGGGTCACACGCCTTTACCTTACTTCGTACCAAATGGAAGAACTTTCCAAGAAATTAATTTTTCCTATGATTTCTATCAATCAAGCTTATGCTTGGAGGTTGATTTTAAATATGCAACTAAGTTAGGATGCCTACTATGACGTGCAAGTATGTTTGCAAAATACTAAGTGAAATAGAAATGCTTTAATCAAATATGCTTCTAAACGCAATATTGCATAAACTTCATAACATGTAAAATTGTGAAGTGAAAGTATTTGCTTTGACTTATGATAAATTAATGATCCACCAAAAGCAAATAAAGCTTGGAGCTTATGTAAAATAAATTACAATGCTTTAAAAGATAAACTCAAGATTGTACTCAAAATAACTTTGCAAAAGAAAGAAACTTTAACTTCAGAGATTAGCTTGACATAAAATAAATGGTTGCTTTGGAAAGTGAAACTGCCCAAATACACAATGCATCAAAATTCAAGATATGAAAATGTTGCACAGTGGTGAAACATAAGTGAACTTTAGACAATACCTAAGCTAAATGTATCAAGTTAAAGAGATGTTTGCATAAAAATGAATTGCTATGAAATGAAATGTAACTTGTGACTTGTAGCAATCAATGTAAATGGCAAGAAAATTGTAGTGAACTTTAGGAAATTTGAGGAAAAACAAATGAAATATATGGTTATGTTAATTAACAAAATAAAACATGCAAGTGAAAGGAAAAGCTAGAATCAACAAGTCACCCACAAGTTCTCTCCCAAAGTGGAGAGATAGGGATGCCAATGGGTAGAACCCACGCTCCCAAAAATCAGAAATTTTATTAATTAAGTTACAAGAGGTAGGAGCCCTTGAAAGACTCCTCCAAGCTTAAGGAAAATCTTTACAATGAAAGCCTTAGACAATAGACTTTTCCTTGATGAGTTATTACTGCAAATGAGGCCAAATAAGAGCCTTGAAATTTGAAATTTAAAAGGGTCACTTTACATACAAAAATTAGATTCAAGAAAAAGAGGAATTTGCACCAAAGCAAGAAAAGCTAAGCCTCCTTGAGCCCACGGCCAAGAGAGAAAAGTACAGCCCCAAAATGGAACTCGGTCTTGCTACAGGGAGTCTTGAATGTCGACGACCAAGAGAGAAAGCTAGTCTTGAATTTGGAACCCAAGGCACACAACTTGTTAATAGTTTAACACGATAAATCCTGCAAGCTGTTACAAGAACAAGTTAGAGAGAGCTGCAAAACCAAACAAGTGTTAGCTATGAAATTACTCAATAAAATTACAAATGTATGTGTACAATATAATTTACAAAGATTAAGCTAAAGAGTATGAGTAAACTCTCCTCTTTGCCTAGCCATGATTTAACTCTAAAATAACAAGATATTAACAAATGAAGCACAATATTTGAGAAATAAATATTGAATTGATTATGCTTGAAATATGAGCCCAAAACTCAAAATAAATCCCATTCCCTACAAAACAAATCCAAATGATAAGACTTTGGCAATTGACAAATGCAGGTTCTCCTTGAGTATTTCAAGAGTGGGTTGGTTCCTTTGAGAACTTCCTCTCACGCTTGAAGCTTGATCCAAAGAAAGGTTTTCTACACAACTTCATAAACAAATTAGATCCACATGGGCTTAATCAAATGCAATGAAGAGAAAATTTTAGAGATATATTTGACATCAGCTAAAACATCTCTCTATCTAGAGCAGTTAAATAATCCTTATGCTAATGTGAGATAGCTACACATCAACATAACTTGAAAAAACATAATGGGAATAATAACATAATGAAATAAGTAGAAAGATAATTGCAATAACATCAAGAAGTTACCATACACAAGGAGAAGAACACCTCAAATGTAACCCCAAAGTCTTTTGTATTAATTTGCAAAGAGTGTACAATCCAACAGAGTATACTTAAGCCCAATATCTCGTAATTCAGATTACATAATGGAGCCCAATGGCTCAATTTATAGAAGAATGGAGAAGATCACAATGTAGAAGTCACTAAATAAGTGGCATGAGGTGACAATCCCAAAGAGAAATTCGAATTTGTTGAATGGAGCTTCAATGCCAAGTGTAAAAGTCGATTTTCCATGTGTGGGATAACATCAAGCTAAGTGTAACTAACTGCTAAAGATAACTGTCAAAAAATTTCTGAATTTAATCCCTTGTTGGCTGAGCATATCACCAAGTCTACTAAGTGATTGATTTCAGTTCAGTTTTGGAGGGCAGGTTTCAGCATCAGAGCAAATAGTTTTGGGGGCTAGATTTTCTATCTTAGTGATTACAGCTTATATCATCATGTACACTCTTTCAGTTATCTCTTATAATGAAAGTTGACTTTATTTCTGCTCATTGTGTTATTGAATTACAAGTACTTTGCTTGTTATATTTTACATGGCAATCTTCTGTTAATAAAACAATAAATTTATGGTAAAATTTTGGGTTAAAGTTAAATTTCTGCAAATTTAGAGAAATATCCCGTTCGGAATATTACAGTGGTATCAGAGCCTTGATCATGGGTCAATTGTGGGTTATCTTGAAGGCCAAGTTCGAGGGTTTATTCTGAATATGCCAAATTCTATTGCTGGAGGCAATTTTTATTGCAAAACAAAGATCTGTGTATTGTTGTCAAGGTGCTGAGGAGGAATCTATTTGGTAGAGAATAATTGTTGTAGGTGTTGAAGTTGTGGGAGATCAAATTCTCCAAGAGAGTCGAATGATATTGCAATCACCAAAATTTGTTGTACAATTTATCCTTGAATTTTATAAGGAGGCCGAAACCAATTTCACCGAGTCGTTGAATTAACCTGCCATCATCTCAAGGGTACAAAATTGTTGTTGATTGGCCGAGACCAAATTGGCATAATAACAACTGTCTCGGGGCGCATAGCTAGATATGAGATTGTAACCCAGTGCGCAATGGATGTATCTGTCGTGCAAAGCACAGATCTGCTCATGAAGTAACGTGTAATTTTGTTTTTTCGTGAATGCTATGACACAGTACGAAATTCTTTCTAGGCTGAATCGTCTCTTCCAACCCCCATTGAACATTGAAACACGTGAACAGAGAGGAGCCGCGAAAAGCAGCTAGTTCGAGAAAGGATTTGTTGTGCATCAGAATAATATATATTTTTATCGATGGTGTACAATTGTGAAGTTTTGAGTACACTGTGTTATAGTCGTCGAACTTCCTTGAGCCGCCAGAGCCACCTTTGTTCATTCTGGGGGCTGATTATTAAGAAGACATCGAATTGATTACTAAGGGGGCATCAAAGCTATCAACATGCACAAGGAATGAGCCGCCAGGGGCTGGATTACCAATCACGCGATCTGAACTGGTCTTGGTGGATCGTTGTAAGTTTGAGCTGAGCTGCCATCAGAGATTGTAATTGTGTTTGCGGGGGCCCAAAATCCACTGTTAGAGCTGCCATTTTGTTTGCAGGAAGCCGTGAATTGTTGAACAACAGATTCATGGGGGTACGAATTGCCGAGGATTCGCTTTCTAGCCATTGGCGAGCATAAGCACACGTGGACTTGCACTATTTTTTGATCACTCATCAGAGAAGGCTGCAAGCCTCTGTGTCTTAGACCGATATACAGGGTCGAGCGTTATTTCTCTTAGAGAAACAATGTAAAAATAGGATCGAGTCACTATCCTCTAGCAGTTGGACAAAATCTGTTGTTGGGCCTTCATGTTGTTGCCAGAGGACAAGATATGGATTAAGGGGCCCTCATTCCCTTCTTTAACACAGGCTATGGGCCATCCTTAACTGCTAAGTGTATTATTATAACTTGCAAAGATGAAAAAATTCCAGATTTTATCGCGATTTTGAAAAAATCGCGAGTTTTTCGTGCTGCCGATTATATCGGCGATAATTTCGACGATTTTTTGAAATTATCGTTAGCGCGATATTATCGCGATAATTACGAAAAAATCGCGATTATTTTGGTAAAAATCGTGGGCCCATCAAATAGCAACCCTATAAGTTCAAAAATCGATTTTTTTTTTTGTCATTTTTGTAGCCCTCTCATTTTCCTGACACACCCTGTTGGCAGTTCATGGTAATGTTAAATTCTTAAAGTAAAAGTGATATTTCCTTTATTTTTCATTTTCATCCTTTTACTTAAATTTTTAACATTACCATGAAATGACTCAGGATGTTTAAGAGTGATTTCGACCTCATTGGATTTCATATGGAGAAACTAGAATTTTAGATTTCACTTAAAATTCAGCAGACTTAATGGTTTTCAGGGTTTCATGGTTTGGGGATTTGCATTGTTTCCATTTGATTCTATTATGTGTAAGGGTATGAGATTGGCATTTGATCAAGAGTATGAAGTCCTTTAAGAACCTTGATGTTGGTGGCATTGATTGTTGAACTTTGTCGATGTTGGTGGTATTGATTGTTGAACTTCCCTACTGTGGCCTTAACAAGAATGTACCCTTCACTCAAAGGAAAACAACTGGTTAGGCATGTTAATCTTTTTCTACCGCATTTTAAGGTTGAGCAATCCAAGTCTGAAGACTTTGAGCTAGATGATGTTTATGTATCTCTTGTTGATGATCCCATTTCTAGTAGCAATGAATCAATGATGAGTTTCATGAGGAGGAGGAGGAAGAGCAACAATAGGAGGAGGAGGTGACAACACCTACCCCTGCTACCAGTAGAGGATGTGGTATACCTCCTTTAGCTCCTAGTGCTTCAGGATCTGGAGCACAACAGAGTCCATTGCCAGCCCCGCCAACTTCTTCGTCTAGAGGGAAAGCTGTTACATTTTCTCGCAAGAGGGGCAGAGGAAATCAGTAGTATAGGTTATTTGGTGCATTCCTTTGTATATAACATTATGACTCATGATATGAGATACATTATTATATTTTTTGCTGATATTTTGAGGTTGAGTTGAGACTCGGGACTTAGTATTCAGGACATGATTCACTATTATGTGTGATGTAGCACTAGACATGATATTACACATCTTATATATTAGTTTTTTTTTCATATTTATGTGTCAATGCATTTATTTTATGCTGTAGATGATTTAGATATTAAAAAAATTGAAAAAAAAATGAATATTTTTGTATGTGCCGATTTTTTCCCGATTTTTACGATTTTTTCCCGATTTTTACGATTTTTTCCGATTTTTTCCCCTCGGCGATAATATCCCGATAGCGATTTTTTCATCTTTGATCTATAACCCATATGAGTCGACCAACTTCTCGGCCATACCGTGTGGAAACTAAACGAATTTCCAAGAGCTAAGAAACCCAAGAGAGGGGTCAGAAATATTCTTCCATCATAGGACAATAACCTAATTTATTAAGCGCGAAGCTTGTGGCGGTTTGAGGGTCGAAATTTTCACTCTGAAGAACAGATTTATGCTTGTTGGCTAAATTGTTTTCTCAAGGAGCACAGGCAATTTTGATGGAGAGGGAGCAATTTTGATTGAAAGGGCCGTGAGCAATACCTTCAGGAGTTTGTGGAGAATAGGATGAGGCCACTAAAAGGGCCGTGTCCCCACCGTGTTCATAATTTCGTGCCACAGAGCCATTGAATTGAAGAGACCGAGTTGCAACCTAACCAGGAAAGAATCTTCACATCAAATCAACCAGTGTTTTGGGCACTTCACTATACGTGGGAAGGTTTCTTGTTCCAGCTCGAGTCCAGGTTCCTATACACAGTGTTTTAATCTTTTTTGTTGTTTTTTTAACAACATAACTATCCTTATATCTGTCTTACTGAAGCTCACATATAGAGGCTGGATATCACTATCACTGTTTGATAGAAAGAAAAAGAAAGGAGTACACATTATGTCATTGATGCCATTATATCAGTATTAAATACCCTTGCATATATAATTTAGAGTGCTTAATAAATCAAGCTATAATATGGGTAGAGAATTGTCATAAGTGTCGTGTAGGGACTTGTCAATGGTCAAGGACAAATTGTATAATTGTATGTTACCCACATTTTTATACTTCTTAAACAGTTCTATATTCATCAGTCATGTTGACGTCATGCCATGTAAAGTTGAGTAGAGGTTGAGTCAACTTAATATACCTGTTATCATTGGGCTAAACCATGGAGGAATTCCTAAACAAATTGAGAAGATTAACCACATAATTGGTTCTTTGAACCACCATGCATCATTAGACCAGAAAACAAAACAGAACAACAAACCATTTTCAAAGGGGATCCACACCCTTCTCCAGCAAGAACCGCTAAAAGATTTGCAGAAGGGGCAAGAAATAGGACACAAAATCCTTGCACTTGGGACAGATTTGAAACACATGAAGGTCACATGGAAAGTCCTTTTCAAACTGGATGAATTGGATGCACTCCTTTTTGAAGTGAATTAGCTAGAAGGGAAGAAACTGATTTGAGCTCTAAAACTAGCCATGCTTGCTCTCATACAACACAAGTTTTAGGAGGAACCTTGTGAAGGGGTTAGACTTCCTATTGCATTGTGTCTTAGTAACATTATGAGGTTGACTGCACCTATAGCTCCTTACAATGATGATGTTATGAGGACAATTTTCAGGCTGATAATAGAGACTTTCCGGGACTTGGACAACAGTGCAGGCTCTACCTTTGGGAAGAAGCTTGAGATTTTAGGAAGTATGGCCATGGTCAGAACATATGACACTATGCTTGATTTGGGGTGTGTGATGACTTGGTCCATCAGATGTTCCAATGTTTCTTTAAGATTAAGAAACGACACCCTGACACAGTAAAAGAAAACATGTTGTCCATTTTGTCTTTAGTCATGGGAGATCGTGATGCCATTTGCAGGGAGTTGCGGGTTAGATTGTTGAGCATTTGGAGGAGAGAGCAGTTAGTCTCACCGACTGCTTATGAGCTAGCCAAAAGGCTGGTTGAGCAAAACATTAGGTTGTTTAGGAGGCAGATGACTAGGGAGGAGTTGCTCCAGTTTGGTGGGTTAGGCAACAAGATTGAGTTGAGGAGGAAGGGACTTTGCTTCATTTGCAAGGGACCTGATCACTCATGCTTGAGCGACACTGAGGAGATGATAGAGGTAGAGCAGGAGGAGATTCCTTTTGATTCTCAGGGTGAGGATTCTTCTTTGGACGAGTCCGTGGGCTCATACGAGGTTACCTCTGAGGAGCCTGAGTGATGCAGAATTGTTGACAACAAACCAGATTTATATACTGAGCAGTCACTGGACCCTGTGGGAGACATTTAGGAGGATGAGTCAGCCATGATGATTCAGCGTGAGCATGAGTCAGTTGAGGAGGATGAATTGCACAATATGCATGTTGAACTTTTTATGGAGGGCCAGTCAGAGGATTGCATTGAGGCCGTGATGGAGGAGGATGAGCGGCCACCCTTGGGGTCAGCCATTGATCAGGAGCAGACAGATGTACAGGCAGCTAGTAGGGTGGCAGTATTTGCAGACACTTGTCCTTAAGTGGTGTTGGAGGCTGACAGGGAAGTTTCGCAGCAGGCTAGTAGACGGCAGGAGCAGGGAGTTTCCTATCAGACGATGGAGACAATAGTGCATCCATCTTTTGGTCTACCCATTGATAAGGTCCAAGCAGATGTAGTGGCAGCCAACAGAGTTGCATCATTTTCGTGTAGAAACCCTCTCCAGGGGTACATAGACAGGGCTTGCAGCCTAGCTTGCAACCCAGCTTGCAGCCCAGCTTGCCCACCCGGGTCCATTATAGGGAGGGTGGTAGGATTTCTTGGACATATTTGGTTGGTTGATCGGGCAGAGCATCAGGAGTTGAGTGTGGACCAGTATCAACTTAGTAGACACACTCCTTGCACAAGTGTCCATACACTAGATTGGCGGGAGATCATGAGTTGGTATCCTATTGATGGTACGATCTTCTTAGTCAGGAGAATAGTGGAGCAGGGACCCTTAGACATGATGGGTACTATAGGTTTCATTTGGTAGTGGGATACAGATTGACAACTCTTCAGCATTCCGTCCCGGCATCAAGAGAGCCGGATTAACATTGGATTGAGTTAGGGGTTGGACTGGAGAGAGGTGATGAGTTGGTACGCAGTCAGTGGGCCAACATTCTCAGCCAGAGTTATAGCGCAGCAGGAGCCGTGGAGCACTGATGCTTGTTCTTGGTGGCATTGGGATCTAGGAGGGTTTGTTGATGACATGCTGAGTCAGAGATTGGTCTGGGATCCAGATATTGAGGGGTCTGTTTTTGGTGGGTTGGCACAGAGGCATAGTATCACCCAACGGATTGTATGGGATCCTGGCATTGGGTCTCAGTTGCATCGGGCCAATAGACTAGACCACATATTTGGATTGCTTGAGGGCAAGCAATCTTGGGACGGAGGTTTTGTAATATTCCTTTCTCTGGTATCCCTTATGATATGGTTAGGATGGACTTTCAGAGTTGAGAGCAAACAGTTCACAGGTGCAGGTTGGTGTCATCGACGGGCCCTGGGGGCTTTTGGAGGGGTTTTGAGGAGTTCTTATGAGGTCTGATGGTATTCGATTGGTATATTCCACCATCCACACAGTGTGCCCTTCGTTCCGTTGCATTCCGACAACTTTCATAAAATTGAGTTATTACTGGGCCTAACTCAATTAATTACGCCTAAGGTGGCATTTCAGGAGGAATTCTTGGCAGAACACCTTAGTGTAATAGCTTGTTGGAACGAGAACGAGAAGATCTACAGGATGGGATGGATAGGGGTGATTTTCAGTGACACGAGGAGACATGGTGGCCTATTGACCAATTTCCTGCATTAAAAAGAATATTTTGATTAAGGGAAATGTGCTCAATGATTAAAATAATAATAAAATAAGAGCTTCTAGAGGAGTCCATCAGATTTATAAAAAGAGGAGAAAGGGCCATTAGAGAACATCTTGGATTTGATATTACTTCTTGTTTGAGAGGTTGAGAACCCTGTTCTCTACTCTAGCAGTAGCCCCAGGACGAAACCCTCAGGTGATTTTGGTGAGAGTGGATGGAAACCCACCTCATCTCCTTGGTGGATTCAGCCAAAGTTCATAGGTGCAATGATCGATTTCAGTTCAGTTTTGGAGGGCAGGTTTCAACATAAAAGCAGATTAGTTTTGGGGGCCAAATTTTCTATCTCAGCGATTACAACTTATATAATCATGTACACTCTTTCAGTTATCTCTTATAATGAAAGCTGAGTTTATTTATGCTCATTGTGTTATTGAATTGCAAGTACTTTGCTTGTTATATTTTACATGGCAATCTTCTGTTAATAAAACAATAATTTTATGGTAAAATTTTGGGTTAAGTTAAATTTTTGCGAAATTAGAGAAATATCTTGTTCGGAATATTACAGAAGAGGGTTGACTTGGCTTGTTTGGAGCCAAAATTCAAATATCAAAATTGAAATTTTTTCTTTTGAAAAGGACATGAAGAACATGTAGAAAATCCACCAAATTTTGATCTGCTAATATGAGCGATCTGAAATAAAATTTCTTCGTACATAAACACGTAATTTCTGTACTAGATGCAGCGGAATAGGAACAAAAATAAAATCACAGTCACACAATTCAACAACACAGGATTGTCTAGGGAACCCAACTGGGAAAACCCTTTTCTTGTTATTGAGAATTCTATTGAAGAAGGTTGAACAATGGATCTTTTACAATACAATAAAGTTTCATTAGAGAACAACCATGTTCTCTTTGTTTTCACTAAACTAAAACACCCTTCCTTGCACCTTGATCCCTGCTTCCTAACCCAAGGAACTCGTGCGTCTTCAAACTCCCACAAGCCTCACCTAATCTCGTTCTCTCTCTCACAAGATCCGCGCAAAAACTCATGCTACCTATTGCTTGGTATCACCAACTCGTGCTCACCAAAACAATGAATAAAATTTTGCCTTCGCTCCTCCTTTTAAAGGCATTTTGAATGGTTAAAATTAGTGAATTTTATATTAGGTAAGTCGCACTGGTGGTTCACAAGTTAACAAAGGCTCACTGCTAGTGTTAACTAGTCCTTCCTAAATTTTAGGAGGCTAACTCAAACTCTTCGTCCTATTCCCAATATAACTCACTCTAGAAGACAAATAACTCGACCTTCTATTTTAATACATTGGTTAACTGCTTCATAAATCATCCCAGACCCCTATTTTTTAGGAGCTCAAGCATGCCAAAGAAGAAACTCGTTTTGGCTCCTATGATTAGGGCAAAAATCAAGGGACCCGAACTCGCTACTATTTTCAACACCCCCTCTTAACGAGAAGGTGTTCCAGGAAGAACCTTGTCCTTCTATATTTGTCTCCAACATTACCATGTTCTCCGCTGCTGCAATTTCTCCCTCTGAACTAGAAGGCTTCCCTACTTTCTTCTGCGAAACCTGCTTTGAAGACCTGTTATTTCCCACGATGCTCTACGAGTCCACCACTTTAGTCACGAGTGCCATGTACCTTGTGTACCTGGGTGTCTGCTTCTTGATGCTAGGAGACTCAACTCTCTTTTGATCTTCCTTAACCAAATACTCTGCCCACTTGGCTCGAACTCTCCTTATACTGGGAGTCTCTGACTGAGTTGCTGACTCCACTCGCCGTGGGCGATGGCCATCATCTTCATCATCTGCTGGTCAGCCCAACTGCTAACTAGCTTAGACTGAAACTGAGATACTGGCTGAGGCGCCATCATCCCGCTCTCATTCAACCACCACTTCTTTACTCAGTGCACTACACGCCTTGCTGCTCAAGGCCACACCTGTCCCTACTTGCAACTTGTAGAGATTCTTCACCCTTACAACTATCTGCTTCTTACTCCAGAATCAAAATGTTGGAGGTATGCCTTACCTCTACTGAAGATGACATCATAACCCTTGTCCTCAAGGGTAGCTACCGAAACAAGATTCTGCCTCAATCCTGGAACATAGAGAACATCTCTGAGATGAAAAGGATTACCTAACTCCCTCTCAAAACTGACAGTACCAACTCCTCTAGCTACATGCTGACCACCATCTCCTAGCTCAATCTGAAACTGCATGTCCTCCTTCAGGTGGCTAAAAGTCTTCTTTTTCCCGGTCATGTGGAAGGAAGCCCCTGAATCAATATACCATACATGACTATCTGCTAAGCTTGCCATGCAAGCAATCAATGAGAAATCTTTCTCGAACAGAATAAAAAATTCATCTACCTTTGCTGATGCAGCAACATGATCCTTCTCAACCCCCTTCTTACAAGGACACCTAGAAGCATAGTGTCCAAACTCATGGCAATGAAAGCACTTGATCTTGCTTAGATCCTTCTTTCCCTTCTGAATGGACTCGCCTCTCCTTGGCCCTTCTTGCCCTTGGCCTTGCTACTCTTGCTTACCAGGGCACAATTCTCCTCGTCTTCTGTCATAATTGATCTATGGTTCCTCTTCGGATCTCTTCGTGTATGTAGTCAGTCCAAAACCTTTCCCAATTTGGGAAGTTCTCTCTCCCACTAATATCATCCTTGAACCCTTTCCACGACTTGTGAAGTCCAAGTAAGGCAAAACTCACAAGACCGTGATGAGATACAACCACACCCACCCCACCTAGTTCATCTCGTACCTCAGTGAACCTTGACAAATATGGGACGATGGGCTCATCCTTGTTCATTCAGATACTCCTCAACTTCTCCTTAAGAGCAAGCTTCCAGGTATCATTGGTACTTTGATTCAACTTCAGGATTGTATCGTACATCTCAAACGCTCTCTTTTTCTCATGGATATGAGGTACTATATGATCTTTGACCCCTTCTAGAATGATCCTCCTTGCCTTGATATCATTCTTATTATGCTGGGCCAATTACTAGGGGTCTTAAGGTGGTGCTATCGCCTGCTTGATGTATTCTCCCACCCCATTATCTTCCAACACTATTGTGATCCTCCCTTTCCTTGGAACAAAGTTCGATGCTCCCTATAAACAGTGATCTGCTCTCAACCCTTGATAAGCCATCTTGCTTCCCCTGAGAATTCTCTAAAAATTTGCCCACTAATAGTCTTGTAATCCTTCACAAGACTTGTACTTAGGGCCTCTAAAACTGTCTCTCCTAGCAAACCTAATAGTCCTTCACAGGTCAGCACTTAGGGCTCCTTTTGACACCTACTAGTATCCCTCCTCACTGCTCTTAAGATGCCAAACACACACTGTCCAACATAAAGAATATCCACTTAGCAAAGCATCAACATGAAGGAACAAAACATGCCTTTGAGGAATGACCTGTTCCTGTCCTCAAGTACTCCACTGTTCTATAGCATACATCTGAGGTCTTATTTTGGCCTGGATAAGACTTCCTATACAACTTTACGTTACTCCTTCTTGCCTAAAAAAAAATTGTGCAGATCTCCCTTAAGCCTCCCTTTTTCTTTGCTGTAATTTCTGGTATCTTGACCTCCTTAAATAGCTTCAGAACATGGATTAGATGCCTTTGTTCAGCACTTTGGCCCTGCTCCAAATCACAGAGAATTTTTTTTGTCACAAACACACAGAACACTGCTCAACCTCATGTCTAAAACAATCTCTAAACTCGGCCAACTCTCTGCCTAGCCTCGACCCTCCAAACACAGAAGGAGATAACGCAAATTTGTGCTTCTCTATGACTGGTTGCTCTTGGATGTGCTGTATTTATTCCGATCCAAGCTCTAATACCATGTAAAAAATCCACGAAATTCTTATCTGCAAATATGAGCAATCTGAAATAAAATTTCTTCTTACATAAACACAAAATTTCTCTACTAGATGCATCGGAATAGGAACAAAAATAAAATCACAGTCACACAATTCAACAACACAGAATTGTCTAGGGAACCCAACTGGGAAAACTCTCTGATTGTTATTGAGAATTCTATTGAAGAAGGTTGAACAATGGATCTTTTACAATACAATAAAGTTTCATTAGCGAACAACCATGTTCTCTCTGTTTACACTAAAACTAAACACGCTTGCTTACACCTTAGTCCCTGCTTCCTAACCCAAGGAACTCATCCTTCTTCAAACTCCACAAGTCTCACCTAGGCTCGTCCTCTTTCTCTCACCAACTTGTGCTCACCTAAACAATGAATAAACTTGTGCCTTCACTCCTCCTTTTAAAGGCAATTTGAATGGTTAAAATTAGTGATTTCTATATTAGGTAAGTCGAACTAGTGGTTCACAAGTTAACAAAGGCTCACTTCTAGTGTTAACTCATTCTTCCTAAATTTTAGGAGGCTAACTCAAACTCTTCGTCCTGTTCCCAATATAACTCACACTAGAGGACAAATAACTCGGCCTTCAACTTTAATACATTGGTTAACTGCTTCATAACTCATCCCAGACTCCTATTTTTTAGGAGCTCGAGCATGCCAAAGAAGAAACTCATTCTGGCTCCTATGATTAAGGCACAAATCAAGGAACCCAAACTTGCTACTATTTTCAACAAAACATGCCTTAAATTTATTCTTTTGACGATAACATGAAGAACATGCTTTATATTTATCATTACAAATACATCAAGGGCTAAAAATATTAATTATGTAAACCGACCATAGCCTCAAAATTCAACACTCTCCTTAGCCTTGCTTTTATATTTTTTTGTTAATTCCCTAACCCTAATCTCCAAATTGATGGATGGTCGAGATTAAATCTCGCCTCACTTGAGATCATTGGTTGAGATTAAAACATATTCATTAAAGTAAATACTTTACTTTTCCTAAGTTTCTTTAACTCAATAGCCACCATAATTAATTATCTATTTTTCCTAAGTTAGATAGTTTAAGTTAAAATAGCAACTTACTTAAAATTTGAGTAAGTGTCCTAAGGATGCTTCGGGCAACTTCTACATGCCTAGATACTTATGGTTGTGCAAAAATACCAGCCCAAGCTACAAACATCAATGTTGTTATCATGAGACTTGATGATGATGGTATTGATATTCCTCGAAAGATTCCTGTTTTGAATGATGATGATGCATTTACTGGTTATGCTATCTGCTCTTATAATGTGGATGTCGTTATGAACATAAATATATATAACATAATATAAATAATAACTTATAATTGATGATGGGATGTATGAAAGGACATGTCCCAACTAAAAGACATGACTCTTAGTAAAAGGGGACTCGTGCCTATCTATACATACAGGGCCCTTATTTGTAAATCATATCATTTTTACTCATACATTTATATATGTTATTTGTTTATCCTAATGGATATATTTATATTCCAAATATTTTGGATATTCTAATTGGTGAGCCAGATTTGGTTGTTACATTTGGTATTAGAGGTTCGTTTCTAATCTTGGCCTTGCCCACGCTTCTTTATCATACCTTGTTTTATCCTGGCCATTGGCCATATAGGATTTTAGCCATTCTCAAAATTTTGCAGTTTTTTTGATTTTGAGGTCCTTGACCACCTTTTGGCTTTTGGTCATTAAAAATTTAAATTGCTATTGAAGAAATTGCGCCATTGTGAAAAAAAAAAGAGTAACTAGAAAAGTTATTCCATTCCCCCAAAAAAAGAAAAAAAGAGAGAATCGGTTTATTGGAAATAGTTGTTATTATAATTACATAGATGCCTGCATGTCATAAAAGGTTAAAATGGCCACCATAATCACTAGGATAACTGCATTTGATTGTTAAAATATATACAATGCAATTACATTGATGAAAATACTAGTGACCAAATCCATGATAGAAAGATCAAAAAATAGATCCAAAAGGGAATTTGTGAGCCTTCATACTACACCATCCCACCATCGTCTAGCCACCGAAGGAGATTGATCTACCCCCACCCAGAAAGTCGCACACTTAGTTGTACATGACCATCAAAGTGGCATACTCTGCATCGATTTTGTCCATTATCTAGTCACCATTTAGAAAATAGCTATTGTTCCATACAACTTTGATCGTACAGTTGCTAATTGCCACTGAATCTTGTCGCCTTACAATTCCAATTGATTGCAGTAATTACAAATCCATATGGTGTCGACCCTACAACCATCCCATTATTGCTGCCGCTTGAAAATTGTCATCAATGCCATTTGCTATCGTTCCTGTACTGCTGTCCAACTTGTGCACTATCATCAAGTTGAACATCGACCTCTAAAAAGCTAGTCCATACCATCAGGCTCTCCCCGTTCATATGGCATCAATTTTCATACAGCAAAAGTCACAATCAGATTAAAAGTTGCGGCTATACATTAAAGATTATATTATCTAAGATAATATAAAATAACTCATTGCTATGCATAAAGATATATTATCTAAAGATCAAATAAGGATTATAGCATTTAGGTGATATGAACTAAACATTGAATATCCACAAGATCTTCTAAATTTTGGAAAGGTATTGACCATAATTTAAAGGGGTACTATATATATATATTCTCTTATCCAAGATTTTAGTAGCACAAGTGAAGGGGTTATAAAGAGTGTAATTCTTAAAAGTTCATTAAAAGGTATTATTATAAGAAAAAGGTTACTTTTAAAGTCCAAAGCAATTAAAAATAACTCTAAAGTCAATTCAAAAATAAAAAGGGGGCAAATTGTGTTGAGATTGTAGCTTGGAAGGTGATTATGCATGGATTAGGTGCCATGACATACAACGAGTCACCTTAATTATCTCCTACTACAGTTAATTAATGAATTTCCCAAGTCAAGACTTTAGACAAGAATTTAATTTAATTGCTGGGTACCTTTTTATAAAAGGAAAATACGTCAACGACAAATTAAGTCATAGCTGTTGATCTCAGTGAGTCGAGATCTAATCTCAACCGTTCAGATTAGGGTTTGATGTTTTTAATAGGAGGTTTGAGCCAAAAGAGAGACACATTTCGATTTGGCACAAGTTGGGTATTAGTGGAGTGCATTATTTGGCAACAAGAGGGAGAAAACGCTAGATTGAGCTAGCTAGCGCAAAATCAGGGCAAAGTAAGATCAACAGAGAGGATAAGATTTCTCTTTGGCCAAGAGGCTGAATTTTTTTGTACGCAAGAGTTTTCTGTTGGGCTGCGCGTGTGGGTCGTACAAGAGCTGAGTGAGATAGAGAGGGTTGAGATCTTTTGCTAGGTATTTGCCAGAGCTAATTCTTGTGTAATTGTTGTAGGAAAAGTTGAATAAGAAGCCCAATGTTGGCTAGTTTTCTCCACATTGGGATTTCTGGGGTACATCTGTGTTATTCTCTATTGCACGTGATTGGTTTCGAGTATTTTTGCTTCTGCTGTTTATTTAGTGAAAAACCCATAATATTTATTGTTACAAAATTAGATTAAAAAGCTTTGTTTATTTCAAATTTATGATTATTTGTTGAGACATGTAACTAGGTTTAAGGAAATTAACATGGTATCATAGCTCTAAACTTTGAATACAAAGCCAAGGATATTTGACACTAATTTCAGGACAAAAAATTCAGATTTTAGTTTTCAATCTCTTTGAGGGTTTTATTCTACAATGGCTACGAGTGTTCGTTATGAGGACATGCTTGAGGGTTCTTCAATCTATTTGCAATGGAAGGTTGAATCTCAATTGTTCTTAAGGAGAACAAGCTGTGGAATTTCATTAAAACGACAATGGTTCCACCAGTGAATGATCCATTTGCTCTTGATTTGCATGAGGTCAAGGAGGCCAAGCACATCAGATTATTCTCGATGGGGTCAAAGATCATCTCATACCCCATCTTTCAAAGAAGGATATTGCGAACAAGATGTGGGATGCGCTCACGAAGCTATATCAGAGCAACTATTAGAGTCAAAATATGATGGTCAAGGACAAGTTGTATGGCATAAGAATATCCAAGGGTAAGGGCGTGACATCTTATTTGTATAGGATGACACAAGTCATGGACGAATTGGCTATTGTTGGAGAGATGATTGCTGAAGAGGAGCTAGTGCGTATGGCCTTGAATGGCTTTTTGATGCACTGGGAAGTCTTTGTCAAGTGTGTTATGGGTCTAGATCACCTACCTGATTGAGCGAGGCTTTGGGATGATTTCGTCCAAGAAGAGATCTAAGAAAATGGTCAGCGGGGAGATCAAAGGAAGAAGTTCGAAGAAGAGGAGAAACTTGCTTTGGCAGGCATGGGTAAGTAGAAGGCCAAGAAAAGGCCAAGCGACAGGTCCTCTTCCAAGGGTGAGAAGAAGAGGGATCCAAGCAAGGTTAAATGCTTTGCATGCCATCAGCTGGGTCACTATGCCAACTAGTGCCCTAATAAGAAGGGCAAGCAAAATAAGCAGGTTGTTGCTACCACGAAGGTGGACGAGTTTGCAGCACAGTTCAAGAATAAGTTTTTTCTCATTGCATATCTCTCGAGTTCAATAGCCACCAACGTGTGGTACATTGACAGTGGGGCTTCTTTCCACATGACGAGAGTCAGAGTATTTGAAGGAGGAGTTGGATTTCTACATAGAGGTTGGAGACAATGCTAAGTACCATCCAATTGGTATTGGCACGGTCCAATTTTACAGGGAGTCCGTCAAACCCTTGTTCGTGGAGGATGTGTTGTATGTTTTGGGTATGACAAAGAACTTGATCTCAATTGCTACCTTGGAGGAAAAGAGTTACAATGTGACCTTTGAGGAGGGTAAAGTGTATATTTGGCCCAAGAACTCCAGGACAATGAAAGTAATGAGGGTCAAGAAGAACAACTTGTTTCGATTGCAATTTGAGCTAGTGTATGCATTTGGTAAGCTATAGCAAAGGGCTGGGAGAATTATGGCATAGGAGGATGACACATCTTCATCATGGAGTACTTAATGTGCTCAAGGATATAGTGACGAGGCAGCCAGAACTGAGGTTGAGCAAGATTAGGTGTGCAAGGGTTGTGCATTGGGTAAATATGCCCAGACCAGTTTTTCGAGCAGTGACACTAGGTCCAAATGGATTTTGGATCTAGTACACTCAAACGTGTGTGGGTCATGCCGACAATATCCTTGAGTGGGTATTGATATTATGTGACCTTCATTGATGACTTCTCCCAGAAGACCTGGATCTATTTCTTGAAAAATGAGGATGAGGTCTTCAACAAATTTAAGGAGTTCAAGGCTCTAGCTGAGAATCAAATAGGGAGGAAGATCAAGACACCAAGGTCGGATAATGGAGACGAGTACACCTCAAATGCCTTCAAGGACTGTTGTGCTCAGGAAGGTAACAAGGAGGAGTTGATTGTTCCGTACAACCCTGAGCATAATGGGGTTATAGAACAAAAAAAACAGGCCTATAGTTGGAGTGGCCAAGGCCATGCTCCATGACTAGGATCTGCATTGTTTTTTGTGGGCAGAGTCTTTCAACACACCATATACTTGCAGAATAAAAGTCCACACAAAGTGTTCGACACATTGACACCATACAAGGTGTTTATAGGGAAGAAACCAAATTTGGGACACATTTGCATCTTTGAGTGCTTTGTGTATTGCCATTTTCTCGAGGAGAAAAGGATCAAGTTGGAGGTAACTGCTGATGCAAGAGCATCGACAAACATTTATAAATGTTATTAGATATATCATTTTACGAGGAAGTACATTATTAGATATATCATTTTATGAGGAAGTTGGATTCCTCATGCAATGATTTTAATTTTGTAATAATTAGTCGGACTCTAGAAACATTATCATCAAATATTACGGATTAGGCTAGCTAAAATTAGTCTTAGTTTTGATTTTTCTAAATTAGTTACTAATAATGGATCTTATCCACTGATTATGGATCTTGATCCTATTTTAGATTTAGAATGATTTTTATAAATTAGTAAGTATGTGGAGAACTAGAGAAGATTGGAAGTATGAGTGCAAGAGGAGGAAAAAGCAAATTTTTTCCATTATGAATCCTCTATTGGTCATGGAGGAAAAAACTATCTTCTTGTAATATATTTTTCAAGATGTGATATTATTTTGGTTTTGATGGAGTTATTGTAAATGAATGTACAGGCGGCGTACTTACTCATTGATTCGATGCATATTCTAAGCAGCCATTTTGCTGCTCTTTCCAACGACTCTTTCCAATGGAGTTATAATAGAATGAAAGGTTGTTACGTCCACAATTAAATTTTTTGCATACTACTCAGTTGAACTGATATGAACCAACCTTTGATTGATTACTCTATAAAAATTGTGTGTGAATGATAATATTGTCGTTGTCAGGATCCATGCATAGAAGAAATTCAATAATTTCCAACATGGTTAATTTATATTTGTTAATTTAGTGTTACATCATGGAAAATTAAACATTGAAACGTAGTATGGTGGATGATTCTAGCTAGTTGTTAAGTTTTCGAAATAGTATTGTTAAAAGCAAAGCTTAGCTATCAATTGAGGAAATCGAATGGATATGAAGGGGTTTATTTTTTCTTCAAATCAGATTGCGATCCCATTGGATGAATGTGTAAACTTTGGTATTTAACACAAATTGTTTTCTGAATAAATAATTTGGTAGAATCTTGGCATCAATTGGTATCAAAGCATCAACAGTAGTTATGGCAGATCGAAGAGGAGCAACAAGAGGAGCCGCTCAGGGAGCACGAGAGGAGCAACTTAGGGAGTGTTGTCGCACAGAATGTCTAGGCACTGCGAAAACGGCTCATATCGGGGGTTGTCACCCTGATCCCCAATCTCTCTATTTAAGTTGTCTCCTTACAAACTAAGGGAGGTAGACCCTAACGAAATGGAAGAAAGAGAACTGGTTGGAAACCAACCAATTTAGGAGACACAGTCAAATGACCAAGTACTTGTTAAGATTTAACGAGATTTTACAGATTAAATTAGATTAAAAGTTAAAGACCAGTGCCTTGTGGAGTCAAATTATCCCGTTATGAAATTAAGATCAAGTAGTTGATAGGTAACTGTTGCTAAAAAGGACAACTATCCTGCTATGAAAATACCAATCCACCACAACAATATTCAACTCTTCAATTAAGTGCTCAATTTATCAAACTGAAAGATTAAACCCTTTTCAACAATGCGATTGATTAAACACTTTCATAATCCTTCAATATTATGCATTAACAATGTTCGATCTAGGAAAGAAAGACATGCAATTTATCATCACTTGAAATATTCTCAAAGTTGTCTGGCAATTAATATCAATTTCAAGCAATTAAAACCACAATTGGAGCTCATTAAACGACCATCAATCCCAAACAATGCTAAGCATGAAAAATATTTCGAACCAGATGCGAGATTTAAACAACTTAAATTTCAAAAAGGTATTATCATGAGAGGACCATCAAATTCAAATGCTAAACATTTCCAACAATTCCGAATTAAAATGATATTATTCTTGGCAATTCCAATCCAGAATGTAAATTTAGTCTATAGTCAAACTTTAGATAAAAAATTAAAATTTCACCTTTGATTATGCAATAATTTAAATTGTTCCTTTCTTTTTAACCCAAGACCACTTCCAAACAAAAAAAACAAAATTTCCAAATGTTAAAAGTCAATTTTTTTTTTTTTTTGAGAATTTTTAAAATTTAAAAATTTCATTAAAGTTTTTTGGGCATTTTTAAAATTTAAATATTTTTTTTTTTAATCATAAGAAAATAAAGTCAAAAAATCTAAAAAAATATTTGATTTTTTTTTTAATAAATAATGAAACATGACTGCTTTGTGCGTGAGCTGCTGTAATGTGTTATGAATGCAGGTCAGGTAAGCCGAGCGGAGGGATGTGTGAAGGAAGTCACCGTCGACAGAAGGATCGAGCAGTGAAAGGAAGGGGCTGCAGACAGGAGTCAGAAATTGTCGACGTGAATGGAGAGTTGACAAGCAAGCGTGGACGGAGGGAGGAAGACTGCGGACAGATTAGCGTAAGGGAGAAAGGGGGATGCGGCATGAAGGAGATGGACGCTGAGCAAGAATGCAGAGAGCGTGAAAGGGAGTACGCAGGGATAATGGTAGCGAGGAGTGTAGATGACGGCAACAACGAGGAGGATGGACGACAAGTTTGGAGGGTATGCAGGAGTGGCTATTGGCAGCGAAAGAGAAACTGCGTGAGGATTTGAGGGACATACACAGCAACGAGAAAGGAGTGTGAAGGAGGATATGCGTATGACCACGGAGATGGACGCAGGTAGAATATGGCAGTGGCAAAGGAAAAAATAACGCAGAGCATGGAGGGAATGCAGGAGCTGGCAGCAAATAAAAAAAAAACGCATGGATGAGGGCAGCATGTTCAGAAAAATCGAAAAAGCCAGTGGAGACAACCGCAAGTGGAGAGGGAAAGATGAAAACGCTGCAACATATTATTTAGGCACAACTGGTGCACATGAAAATTTTCCTTGACCTAGCAATAACTTTTACCAGTATAAGTCAGATTTGAAAAATATTAATTTAAATGCACCTGCGATTTATACTTTGAGGCAAAATCCCGCCCAGATCTGCAGACAAAACTGATCCTGAAGCCAGATCTTACCCTCCAGGGCCTAGATCCGGCTTAGATCTGATTTTTTATTTTTAATTTTTTTAATTTTTAATTTTTAATTTAAATTTTTTTTTTTTTTCTTCAAATCTGAAAAATCTCCCACTAAAACCTACACAAAATCAGAAAACCAGAAACAAGAGACCCAAAAACCCAGTATATACACAGAAAATAAAAACCCCAAAACCCCGGCGAGTAAAACAATTAACAATATTTACAAATCTACAATGCTATTTTACAGATCAAGGCCCTGATGGCCAAATTTAAACCATTTAGCAAAAATAAAAAGAGAAATTAAGATAGAGGCACAAGCCCAATAAAGAACCCCGAAAAAATGGAACTTAAGATAAGCCTGGGGAATTAGATCCAGAGGGCTCTTCAAATCTTATTTCTTGGGAGTCAGCTGGTCCAGTCGAGGACTTCCCCAAACACCCAAATCTAAATCCTTAAGATTTCTGCACACTTAAAGTCAAACTGTCAAATT
Organism: Pinus albicaulis; assembly: GCA_034641835.2. Lineage (NCBI taxonomy): Eukaryota > Viridiplantae > Streptophyta > Pinopsida > Pinales > Pinaceae > Pinus > Pinus albicaulis. Next base: position 1,538,666,056 of record CM076578.1, on the reverse strand, counting down.
AATAGAGAAATAAGATAGAAGATAAAATTTGCAGGAGTTAGAAATAGTCGCTAACTCAATCCAATTAATATTCTTACCCTAAATCCAATAACCTAAGCAAGATACCTGTGCAATAGATTACTCTACAAGAGCCATTAACCGACAATTCGTTAAAATAATCACCAACAGAATATAAAGAACAAGTTTACCATGAAATGCCGAAGAGGAACACCACCATCAAATTAAAACCCTAAAGACTTCGTTTGCATTATTCCAGAAAATATTATAGGAGGGCTTCAAAAGCAAGTACACGATCAAAAGATCGGATGACCGAAAGACTGACAAAGACCTTTAATTTATAGGATAAAATCCTCAACGGCTAGTTCGGTTGATCCTCGTCAAAGTAATATCGACCGTCGAAAAAGATTTAATCATCTTTTAATATCATCCCTCGAAATTATAAATTTTTGAGGAAATTCGAATTTGTCATTTAATTCTTTTTTAATTAACTCAAGAATAATATTTTTGAGTTAATTACCTCAAAAATTTGACTTTGACTTAACCACCAAGGCCTAAGGGTCCAAAATTTTTCGAAATTCTCAATATTCCCTTGGACTGGGACCTTTAAAATTTTATTCTTTAGGGACCCACGAATTTTGCCTTTGAAGAATTTTAAATCACCAAGGACTTAAAATTAATTAAATTTCTAGCTTAGGATTTTTAATTTAATTTGGCCATAAAATTTAATTAATTGACTAAGAGGGGATTTAATTATTTTTCCAACCCTCTTTACATAAGATCAATACATTTTGACACATGAAGGGGGAAAACCCATTTGTGATAGACCCTCAAATAGTTACCCAATTCTACGACTCAAAACATGATCTAGTAGACCAAGTAGCTTGTAATAAAATAATCTAGTTGATCGGCTAGGATTATTCCCAAAGTACTTTTACAAAGACTTGATAGAAAACAGTAAGACTCATTTAGTATCTTGACGACAAAATCCACCCTAGCTTTGGGGTGAGGCTGGAGAGAAAAACTCTGTCGATCACTTGTGTTGAGAAACACAAATGAATCAGTGAGACAAAAAACCTCCTATGATAGAAATCGTCACCAAAATACTAGGCTTACCTAGGCTTACCTAGGTTGTTACATACATGATGGTCTTATTTAGATCATTTACATCATAAACATGCAGAATGGGTTTACATCATTTATAAAACTTTCAACTGATAATGGAATTTGAATGGCATGAACACCTCGAACACGATGAATCCCATTTGCAAAAAGGGGGTGTACTGCTATGGGGTCATTGACATAGAGTGGTCAACAGGGAGCACGAGTGGGCATGCCTGTAGCAAATGCGGCTTTTTGAAGAGACTTCAAGAGAGGATGGCAAGCGTGGAAGCTGCACAAAGAAGAGGAACTGACATGGGATATGTCAGTGATGTTGAAGAAGAGGCTTCTAGTGAGAAAGACACCGAGGAGACAACAAAGGAGAAAATGTTGAAGATATTTGCCAAGATGTTTGCAAGGCCAAAAATGGAAGTACCATTATATGAAGGTAACTTGAATGCTGATGAGTTAATGGATTGGATACATGCATTAGATAAATACTTTGATTATGAGGATGTTGACAAGGATAAGCAAGTCAAGTATGCAGTGACTAGACTTAAAGGACATGCAACCTTATGGTGGGACGAGGTACAAGCTGAATGAAGGAGGAAAGGAAAAGCCAAAATTAAAGATTGGGACAGGATGGTGGAAAAACCTAAAGGTAAATTTTGACATAGGGATTATCATATTAATATTTTTAAGCAATTACAAAACCTTAAAGAAAGGACCATGACTGTTAAAGAATATACTGAGGAATTTTACAAATTAAACATTAGGGCTGGACATGTAGAAGAGAATGATGAAAAATTGCAAGGTACATTACTAGTTTAAGGTTTAAGATTCAAGATGAAATGAGCTTGTTGCGTTTGAAAACTGTGGAAGATGCATAGCAAGTAGCTTTGACATCAAAAGAGAAGATTGCCTAGAAACAAAAATTGAGAAGTAGAGGAAGAAGTCCTGTAAAGGATTAAGGACAAATCAACAGACAAGGAGTTCAGTGTCCAAAGGAAGGAGAAGGAAGTTTTAGTAGTCAAACACCAAGAGAAAGTGATTTCAGAGGAAGGAGATCATTTTCCAGAGGCAGAGGTTGAGGAAGAGATTATGAACCCAAATGTTACAATTATGGACAATTAGGGCACATGTCTTGGGAATGTTCTAAACATAGATCTATTTGCTATTGTAAATGCTCCCGAGGAAGGTGAATCTTTGCTATTAAAAAGAGTGTTGATCCAAGCAGAAAAGAGACCAAAGAACCAACTCAAAGGAGGAGTTTGTTCAAAACTGTGTAAGTCCAAAAGTAAGTGCTACAAACTTGTGATTGATAGCAGTAACACGAATAATCTAGTCTTTGTTGAAATGGTAGTAAAGTTAAACTTAAAGAAGACACCACATCCTACACCTTATAAGGTCTCTTGGTTACAAAAGGGTCATCGAGTTTTGGTTACTAAGCAATGTAAGGTAGAATTTCAAATTGGAAGTTATAAAGATGAAATTGTTTGTGATGTCTTGCCAATGGACGTCTGCCATATTCTATTAGGAAGACCTTGGCAATACGACAAGGATGTAACACATAATGGAAACCAAAACACTTAGAGTTTTGAGAAAGATGGGAAATTACATAGTCTTCTACCATTAAAGGATGTAAGCAATAATCATATGTTAATGTTGGATAACAAAGAATTTTTTAAGGATGAAGCAAGATGCAAGGAATGTGAACCAGTAATTGAGGTAAGTCATTTGTTTCTAGAAAAGTAGGATCTGTTCAATGAATATGAGAATATGATGATCAATGAAATGTTTATGGTAGAAAATAAAGATCAACCAAGAGTATCCATGGCATAAATGGTTATGAATGAAGAGATTTTAATAAATGAACAACAAAAGAATGTCAAGAAGAAGGTTGCCTTGGAACCCAATGAAAAGTTAATGTGTGAAAAACTTCAAATTCTAGATGAAGATAATCATAATGCAGAATCTTTTGGACAAGAAATGGAAGTGATCAATAGAGCGAGTACCTTGGGAACCATAATTTTTTTTTTTTCAAATTAATTTTGACATGTTTGTTTCATGCGCATAAAAGATGGTTTCAATTGTACAGGTTTGGGTTCCTCCAAAGAAATTCTTGAAGGAATTATCCAGAAGGATTGAGAGAGCTAAGTTTCCAAGAGCATAATGAAATAGACTTCATTTGTTTCATGGAGAACCTTGGGATGCCAAAGGAAATTCAAGTCATCATGAAGAATTTCAACCAAAGACAAGTTACAACAAAGGGTTAAAGATCTCTTGGACAGGAGTCCAGGAATATTTTGTTCTTCGGGAGTCTGATGTAGGAGCATCGACAAACTTTTATAAACGTTATTAGATATTATTATTTTTTGAGGAAGTTGAATTCCTCATGCAATGATCTTAATTTTGTAATAATTAGTCGGACTCTAGAAACATTATCATCGAATGTTATAGATTAGGCTAGCTAAAATTAGTCTTAGTTTTGATTTTTCCAAATTAGTTACTAAAATAGTTGATCTTATCCACTGATTATGGATCTTGATCCTATTTTGGATTTATAATGATTTTTATAAATTAATAAGTATGTGGAGAACTAGGGAAGATTGGAAGTATGAGTGTAAGAGGACGAAAAAGCAAATTCTTTCCATTATGAATCCTCTATTAGTCCTTGAGGAAAAACTATCTTGTAATATATTTTTCAAGATGTGATATTATTTTGGTTTTGGTGGAGTATTGTAAATGAATGTACAGGAAACATACTTACTCGTTGATTTGATGCATATTCCAAGCAACCATTTTTCTGCTCTTTCCAATGGAGTTATAATGGAATGAAAGGTTGTTACATGCACAATTAAAATTTCTGCATACTAGTTAATTGAACTGATATGATCCAACTTTTGATTGATTACTCTATAAAATTTGTGCGTGTGATAATATTGATGTTGTCAGGATCCATGCATAGAAGAAATTCAATAATTTTCAGCTTATAATTGTTAATTCAGTATTACATCATGGAAAATTAAACATTGGAACGTAGTATGGTGGATGATTCCAACTGGTTGTTAAGTCTTTGAAATGGTATTGTTAAAAACAAAGCTTAGCTATCAATTGAGGAAATAGAACGGATATGAAGGGGTTTATTTTTTCTTTAAATCAGATTGCAGTCCCATTGGATCACTGTGTAAACTTTGGTATTTAACACAAATTGTTTTCTGAAGAAATAATTTGGCAGAACCTTGGCATCAACTGTAGAGAAAGGTATTCTTGTGGGGTACAATGAGACTTCAAAATCTTATCGTGTTTGCATTCCTGCTCTCAGGAAGACAATAGTGTGCAGGGATGTGAAGTTTGAAGAAGAGAGGGCTCTTCAGAAGTTTGGCAACATGAGCTCTTCTATAGTTGAGGTGTAGGAGGAGCAGGTACCAAAGGTTGAGTCAACGCAGATCCCTTTGACTACAGTCATGTAGGTTGGTGAGTAGGCCAAGCAGAGAGATCAAGATGAGGAACATGGATTCCTCACACCCATCCTCAGACTTTAGGCACCAGAAGGAAGTAGGCCAAGTGGGCAGAGTAGACATTGAGAGAGGCGTAGGAGTATGGTGGTGTTCTGAGATATTCATTCAAACAGAGCAAGGCTCCTCAATGTTATTCCATGTATATGGCATTGATGAGTGAATTGATTGGGGTCAAACCTGCCAGCTTTCAGGAGGCATCCTAGCATCAGGTGTGGATGGATGCCATGGTGGAAGAATATTCTTCCATTATGAAGAACAACGTATGGGAGGTTGTGCCATGGTCAGTGAGCAAGTCAGTGGTGGGCTCAAGATGGGTGCACAAGATCAAGCATGCTATGGATGGTAGCATGGAGAAGTTCGAAGCTCATTTTGTGGCTAAGAGCTTTTTGCAAAAGGAAGGGATCGAATATGACGAAACCTTCACTTGGTAGCCAAATAATCATCCATTAGAGCTATCATTTCTATAAAAGCGCAGATGGGTTGGAGGATTCACGACATGGATGTGAAGACGACCTTCCTCAATGGTATTATTGAGGAAGAGATCAACATGGAGCAACTAGAGGGTTTTGAGGTGCACAGGAGGGATTCCCATGTGTGCAGGTTGAAGAGAGCAGTATATGGGCTCAAGAAGGCTCCTCAGGCGTGGTATGCATGGATTGACAGTTATTTGCAGAGCATGGGCTTCACTACGAGTAGGATAGACCTGAACTTGTACTACATTCAAGTGAAGGGCGACCCTCTCATATTGGTGTCGTATGTTGATGACTCATTTCTCACAGGGTCGGAGGAGCTCATAGCACATTGCAAGCGATATCTTGCAGAAGAGTCCAAGATGAAGGATTTGGGGTTGATGCACTACTTTTTGGGGTTGGAGGTGTGGTAGAGAGAGGAAGAAATTTTCCTTGGACAAGGGAAAGACATAGTTGGGATCTTGAGGTGTTTCATGTTGGAGGACTACAGAGCCATGGCTATGCTACTTGTTACCAATTGGAAGAAGATTGATACTTCCAATTAGAGGGACCCTACCTTATATAGATAGTTGATTGGCTCTCTCATGTATCTGGTAAACACCAAGCTAGACATTTGTTTTGCAGTGAACATACTCAGTCAGTTTATGGTAGATCCTAATCGAGTGCACTGGATAGCTACAAAGCATGTTTTGAGATATCTCCGAGGCACAGTTGGGTATGGGTTGAGGTACACTCAGGAGGATGGATGTTGAAGAATGTAACTAGGTTCGGTCTTCATAAATTGTACTTGAGTCAAGACTTAATACTTATTGTAATTGTATAAAGAATAAAGAAAAGAATTTTATATTATTATTGAATGACTTATTAAAGCATGGGTTTCATGCTTGGGTCATATTTATTTTAGGTCAAAGTCCCTTTGTGGACTTCTAGGTTTTATTATGAGTATATAGGATTATTGCAGATTTAAATTGATCCATATTAGGCTTTTGAATCATGCAATTAGGTCAAGTATTGAGTAAAATATAATTTATGAAGCCTCCACATCAAGTCGGCCTAAAGGTGATCATGTCGGCCTCAACTCATGGAATTCGAACTCATCAGAAGCCTGTATATATAGTGAAATTGAACTCACTTGAAGACATCAATCTGCAACACAGAAATTCGATCTTGAAGCCGGGACAAGGAGAAATTGCGAAATCTTGGAGGACTTTTTGGGTTCGGTTTTTGGCACACTTATAGAGTTGAAGAAAATCAAAATTTTGGCAATACTCTCGTTGCATTCCGAATAGTTTGAGAGATCAAAGTTCTCAAAGTGTTGTTGCTGCAGTTGCTGCCAAGTTGTTGTTGCTAAGTGAAGGAGAAGTAGAATGTGATTATGTTGGATGTTGTTGCTTGGAGAAGTTGTATTGTGCCTAAATTGAAGTCTTGGAAGCTAGATCGAAGTCTCTACCTCAAGATCAAAGTCTCAAGAAGCAAGATTGAAGTTCTAGTGCCGCTGTTGCTGCCAGATTCAGGAAGGATCACAAGGAAGGTTGACTTGGTGTGGAGAAGTCCGGGTCAAGGTCTAGAGTCTCAAGAATCACTATTGAAAGGAAGAATTATCTTGATAGGGTTTCCCCCTTGAGGGGGTTTTGTCCCTGGTCCCCGCCCTACATCTGGTGTCCTTGATCTATGTGTAAATAAGAACAAAGATAAGAAGAACACAATAATAACTGAAGAAGATCACAAGTAAATAATCAAGAACAAGAGGATCTTCCTGCTTTTCTGATTCTCTAACATGGTATCAGAGCTTTGGTGAAAGAAGAAGAAAAAGGCAGTCTTAAGGACTTGATCAAGGAAGGAGTTCACTAGAAGAAAGAAGTCTTCACTATCTTCAAGAAATATGTCTAACACTATCAAGGGAGAGAACAAGCTTGAAGGAGCTTCAAATTATAGGTCCTGGAAGAAAAAGATTGACATCATCCTTGAAAAGAACAAGGTCTTAGATCTAGTCAAAGGAAAAATGAAAAGACCTACAAAAGAATCAAGTGATGTTGATAAGGTGAAGTATAGAGATCTAGAGTTGGTAGCTATGGCTTTGATGGTTGAAGGCATAAAGGACAATTTGGTCCCCTTCATAGCAAATATTGATCATGCTCAGGAAATGTATGAGGCTTTGTCAAATCTATTCACTATCAAGAACATTGGAAAGGTGGCAAGCCTGACGAATGATCTAAGAACTGTTAAGATGACAAAAGAGGATAGTGTTTCCTCTTTCTTTGTGAAAATAACAAGGATAAGGGATGAGCTCCTTGCCATTGATGAAATAGTGCTAGATAAAGAACTAGTAATTGCAGCCATTCTGGGACTACCGTCTTCTTGGAGTTCCTTGGCCTTAGCCCTCAACATTTGGAAAGAAACACCCACCTTTGAAGAGCTATGGACAACATGTAGTCAAGAAGAGTTAAGGGTCTCCATGGTAACCAACAATGAAGAAGTATCGAATGCTTATGTTGCTCATCATAAAGGAAGATTCAAGAAGAAAGGGCCAAAGAAGAAGGTTGACATGTCCAAGATCGAGTGTTATCAATGTCACAGGATGGGACACTATAGAAGTGATTGTCCTGACAATCCCAGGAGCAGGAAGAGAGATAGAGATCATGCAAACATGGCTAAAGAGACATCATCCCCGAAGAATGCAAAGACTGAAGAAGAACTAAGGGACTTGCACTACTAAAGCCCCTTCCATCTTATGTTTCATTTGTATATTTTATGTAGTATAGGTTTAACATCTTCTTGGAAATATATTTCTTTGTTTTATAAGTTTTAGGTTTTCCCTCAAGCTAGCTTGGGAGGGAGCCCACATCAACTCAAGATAAGTATCTCATTCCCTCTATTTGTCTTCATGTACTTGTTTAAGATTTTGATTATATTATGTACTAATCACTTGTCTACCTCTATTTCCTTGTCTAGGAATCAATCCGTTGAATGTCCAAGAATGATGGAGAAGGCTCAAACAACAAGACCACACAAGTCAAAAGGTTTGTCAAAGAATCAAAGGTATGTCTTGAAATGTATAGTCTTATTACTCTTTTTGAAATATCTATTTCATATGTTACTAATTGTTGATATGTTTGGGATGACTCATCACCTGATGATTTTACCCACCTTATACACCTGAAATTGCCTGTATAGAACCTTTAGGAGGTTCTCTAGAAAACCCTAACCTAAGGGTATGCTGTTGAGATGTGAAACCCTAAACCTATTTAGGGCTATTTGTGAAAATTGCTATTCTGATTAATGTTTTGATAATGTCGAGTTTCAGATTTTGATAAGATCATGGAAGCTCTAAACTTGGTGGAGTTAATATGATGTTCGAAATCTTGAACCTTGAAGTCTGATATAATAAGGATGTGCTTTGACAATGGACTGAAACCTTGGGTTTTAGTTAGGTCTATAGGCTAAATCCCTGTTATGTAAAGTCCTAGGAGTGAAACCCTAGGTATATGTTCTCTTGAATGAATCCCTAGCCTAGTCTAGGTCGATGTGTGTCTAATGTATAAATGTTGACTAATGATGATCTCCTAGATATGTGTGTTGACCCATTTTCTAATGATCTTAAGGATCTAGGGTTTGGAAACAAACCTTAGTCAAGTTTGAAAAGGTCTAGGATGATGATTGAAAACTCTAGGATCTATAAATGAATCCTAGTAATGGTTAAATTCTCTAGTATGTATGTTGATATGATAAATGCTGAGAATTTATAGATGGTGAATCTGGGGTTTACATCGAATCATAATGGATGTCACTTATGATGTCCTAGGATGTATATTAAACTCTAGTAGAAGCTCTTCATGATATATTTTGTTAATTGATTTGAAATCTAGAGTCTGCAACTAACTCTAATGAAAGTTGTTCATGTCTGAGCTGTGATTAATCTTGATTGACTTTATTGTATGAAATCTTGGATGTGTATGAATCCCTAGTAAAAGGTCTCTCATGTAAATTTTAAAGATTATCAGATATCTTGTATATCTATGTTGGTTCTAGGGTTTGCTATATGTTATACCTTGAAAGTAACATTGAAACCCTAAATAAGAATGGAAGACATTATGAAGTAGTCTAGGGTTTATGATGAAAGTCCCTAGCAAAATGTTAACGAGTATGTCTCTTGTTTGGGTATTTGATATGTATAAAGTTGAAAATGCTTTTGTGACTCTGATATGGCTAACTTCATGCTTCTATAGTTTTGGTTGTACTTGTTGTTTAAAGTTGTGTAGGTACATCATAAAGATGAGAAACTGATAATTATGATGAAAAGAATGGAAGTCATGAAAGATTCTCCAACACCTAACGAAGAAGTTAAAGTCTCCCTACATTAAGGGGGAGCTTGGATAAAAGTTGATCTCCCTAGATTAAGAGGGAGCTTGGATAAAAATGGTTATGATTCTCTACTTCATGTATCATGCACTAGGCCAGGACTAACAACCGTAAGTCTTAGTGAAGTCCATGAGTAAAGAATCATAGTCATGGTTGGAGAATATATTATGGAAAGATATGTTGCCACATGTAAAGTAGGAAGAGGAATTTTCTCTTGAAAGATTCTATTGATAGTCCTACTGGAATTAGTTGAAGGGAAACATCGAAACCCCATAGTTTGTTTATGCATTTGAAATTATTGATGATTGGGGTTTGTGTTTGCATAGGTGAATCTCTCGAAGGACTTGATAGCATGCTGGTTACTAATCAGTTTGATTGGGAGAGATTGGTTGTTCTTGATCTACTGGATCAAGGTGTATTGTGGCTTTGCGAGTGAAGCATTGTCGGAGGCTTTGTGAGTGAAGCATTGCCTGAAAATGTTGTGTTGAGGCTTTGTGAGTAAAGCATTGCCTGGAAAGACATTGAGCTGACACTTTGTGAGGGTGGCATTGAGTGGATGTGCACCTAGTTCCTTGGGTTGATGGTTAGTAAGTAACCCTGATGGTACCTATAGAGGTTGAAAGCTTTAGTCCATCTTAGTCCCACTTGAATAGATTGCCTTGGTCAGGAATCTAGTCCATGACATTTAAGTGTCCAAAATTCTTCATGGTTCATATAGTTGAGATCTACCTTGTACTATTCAGTTATGAATACCTCCCTAGTTAAGAGGGAGTGTTGAAGAATGTAACTAGGTTCGGTCTTCATAAATTGTACTTGAGTCATTACTTATTGTAATTGTCAAAAGAATAAAGAATTTAATTTTATATTATTATTGAATGACTTATTAAAGCATGGGTTTCATGCTTGGATCATATTTATTTTAGGTCAACGTCCCTATGGGCCTATTGTGGACTTCTAGGTTTTATTATGAGTATATAGGATTATTGCAGATTTAAATTGATCCATATTGGGCTTTTGAATCATGCAATTAGGTCAAGTATTGAGTAAAATATAATTTATGAAGCCTCCACATCATGTCGGCCTAAAGGTGATCAAGTCGGCCTCAACTCATGGAATTCGAACTCATCAGAAGCCTATATATACAGTGAAATCGAACTTACTTGAAGACATCAATCTGCAACATTGAAATTCGATCTGGAAGCCGGGATAAGGAGAAATTGCGAATCTTGGAGAAGGACCATTTGGGTTCGGTTTTTGGCACACTTATAGAGTTGAAGAATATCGAAATTTGGGCACTACTCTCACTGCATTCTGAGCTATAGTTTGGGAGATCGAAGTTCTCAAAGTTTTGCTGTTGCAGTTGTTGCACCAGTTGCTGTTGCTAAGTGAAGAAGAAGTAGAAGATCGAACTCTCAAGAAGCAAGATTGAAGTTCCAGTGCTGCTGTTGCTGCTGCCAGATTCAAGAAAGATCACAAGGAAGGCTGACTTGGTGTGGAGGAAGTTCGGGTCAAGGTCTAAAGTCTCAAGAATCACTATTGAAAGGAAGAATTATCTTGACTGGGTTTTCCCCTGGCTGTTGGCCTACATCTAGTGTCCTTGATCTATGTGTATTTTCTTTGATATTTGCTTGATGAACTAATAAGAAAAAGATAAGAAGAACACAATAATAATTGAAGAAGATCATAAGGAAATAATCAAGAACAAGAGGATCTTTCTACCTTTTTGATTCTCTAACAATGGAGTGACGTTGGAGGGGTACACCGAAGCAGATTGGGTAGACACTATAGTTGACAGGAAGAGCACTTTTGGGTGCAGTTTCAGTTTGGGATTAGGAGTAGTCTCTTGGTACAACATGAAACAAAGGTTAGTTGTGCTAGAGGCTGAGTACATGGTTGCCAATATGGTGGCATGTGAGGCTATTTGGATTCTAAAATTCCTTGTTGGGATTTTTTTATCAAGAGTTGGATTTAGCAGTCATTCGCTATGATAATCAGAGTTGTATTGTATTCTCTGAGAATCCAGTATTTCATGACAAGTTGAAGCATATTGAGATCAAGTACCACTTCATCAGAGGTTGTGTGTAGAAGGGGACAATAAAGCTACAATACATTCCCATAGATGAGAATGTAGAAGACATCTTGACGAAAGCCTTGATGAAGGGAAAATTTGTATTCTTCAGGGATAAGGTGTTTGTTGTGCAAAACACCTTCCTCACTAAGAAGGAGTGTTGATATTGTAGCTTGGAAGGTGATTCTCCACGGATTTGGAGCCATGACATGCAACGAGTCACCTTAATTATCTCATATGATTGTTAATTAATGAATTTCAAGTCAAGACTTTAGATGACAATTTAATTTAATTGCTGGGTACCTTTTTATAAAAGGGAAAATAAATCAATGACAAATGAAGTCGTAGTAGTTGATCTTAGTGAGTTGAGATCTATTCTTAATTGTTGACATTAGGGATTTCACTTGAGATTAGGGTTTCATATTTTTAATAGGAGGTTCGAGCCAAAGGAGAGGCACATTTTGATTTGGCACAAGTTGGGATTTCGTGGAATGTAGAATTTGGCAGCGAGAGCGAGAAAAGACTAGATCGAGTTCGCTAGAGTGAGATTAGGGCAAGGAGAGATCCATAGAGAGGTTGAGTTTTTTGTTGGGTCGCGCATGTGGGTCGTATAAGAGTTGAGTGAGATATAAAGGGTTGAGATCTTTTGCTAGATATTTGCTAGAGCTAATTCTTGTGTAATTGCTGTAAGAAAACATTTATGCTAAAGTTGAATAAGAGACCCAACGTTTGCTGGTTTTCCCCACACTAGGGTTTCCTGGGTATATTTGTGTTACTCTCTATTGCATGTGATTGGTTTCAAGTATTTTTGCTTACATTGTTTATTTGGTTAAAAACCCAGAATATTAATTGTTACAAATTAGATTAGAAAGCTTTGTTTATTTCAAATATGTAATTATTTGTTGAGACAATAAATTTGTAACTAGGTTTAAAGAAATTAACAAATTGAAAATGAAGATTCTATTATAGGGTTTGTGCAACTACATGTTGCAAATTATTTATGCTAAATAGGAGTATTCAACGAAAGGATATTAATATCATTATTAACATAAACCAAAGGGAAAATTACATTAATATTGATTTGGAAAATCAATTATCAATTCCAAAGCCAAATATAATTGCAAGAGACAAATTGAAATTAAGGACTTGTGAGTGACAATTGAGGATTATGAATGTATATCTCAATTTAGTGTTACAATTATGTATAACGAAGATATTGACATAATTCTCGATTTACCCTGGGTTGGAGCACTTGGTACCTTCATCTTAAACATGGATTTTTTTATTTATTTTTATGTTTCCCTATAAGAAAAAGAAGATGACACTTTAGGACATTATAGTGAAGTGATATTCGACTATACCTTCATCAAAAGACTTGAAAGTCAAAAGTCAATATCAAGGATGCAACTTTTTTTTGACAAAGTTATCATGAATAAAAATGAGGAAAACCATCTGAAACCAAGAATTATGCAAGAGTGCAAGACCTAGGCCACAAGGCAATGAAGAAAAACATAAACCAGGCACACATGCCTTCTAAAAAAACCCTTAAGGGAGCATCATTAAAAAAAGCACGTAGGCCCAAGTAGTAGCTGGAAGAGAAGCATTACAACAGGGGGTTTCTGGTTAGGTCTTGGTCTGCTGGCGTTGTTTCTGCAGGTCTGCATTGCGCAGGCTTCTACCCTCTGGCCTCTTGTTGGTTGGGCCTAAAGATCCTGGGCCCCTGGTGTTTTATTGACCCGCTGCTGTGCGATTCCAATTTTTCCGCTCTGACAGTTCGGGCATTTCCGCGCAGTGGAGGTCCCTTGGTTCGTCACTCCTCTCAGGCTGGCTAGCCTCCCCAATGGCTATGCCCTCCCAGGAGGGGCCTCCCCTGGAGGAGGTTGCGGCTTTCAACGCGTTAGTGGTGACGGCTCCATGTTTTTGCAAACAGGGGCCGTCCAAATTTGTGAAATGCTTTGAAGAGATCTTGAAGATTCAAAACTGTGCCCCCCAGGCCAGCTCTCAAGCTCTTGAGCGGACACAGGGGTTTGATTGGCCAATTCATGGGCCTTTGGCCTTCCCCTCATACAATTTCGGCTTGGGTTGAAAAGAACTAGAAGCACCTGATCAAAGGAGTGGTCATTTCCTCTTTATGTGGGAAGGGTTTTTTTAACTTCTACTTTGAGAATAAGCTAGATCGGGACCTAGTCTTTCGTTGTGGTCCTTATTTCATGGGTTCTCAAGGGTTGTACCTGGATCATTGGAGCTCGAGTTTAACCCGGAGTGTGAGGCCCCCTCCTCTGTCCCAGTCTGGGTGAAGCTTCTGTACCTCCCACTCCACTGTTGGAATGATACAACTTTCAGATTGATCGACAACTCCCTTGGGAAATACATGCATTGCTCTGAGCCTAAGGATGGTCTCTTCTCCTGTGCTAGGATTTGTGTGGAGGTTGATCTTGAAAAGGGCCTCCTAGCAGTTGTAACTCTATGTATGGATAACTGGTCCCATATTTAGGAAGTGGATTATGACCAACTGCCCTTCAAGTGCAAGCTGTGCCATGAATATGGCCACTTCCCCAAAAAATGACCCAAGCACCTGGAGGCCCAAACACCTCTAGGAGAAGAAGCAAAGGAGTAATGGCAACAGGTTAAAAGGAGAAAAAATGCTCAGAACCCTCAGAAGCAGGGCCCTCCCAAGACCTCCTCGGTCCCTTGAAGGTGGGGGGGCTCCCCTTACCCCCCTGGTGTTGGGTATTCCTTGGCTCAGGGGCTGGGCTTGGAAAACCCCTTCGATGTGTTAGGCACTACCTCAGATTCGGTTGAGGGAACTCCAATTTCTGTCGCGGTGGCTATTCCCCTAGGAGTGGTGGCCTAGAATGCCCCGGATCAGTGCCTGGACCTGAACCTAATCCCTCTAGAACCCTTAATCTGCCAAACTCAAGTCTTGAAACATTGAGTAGCTATGAAGAATCATCCTTGGAGGAAGAAAGCGAAGAAGGCTTCCAATCAACAAAAGAAGGCTCGGGCACTTCAACACACCTTAGCTCTGCAAAAGAACACCCAGTAATATCTAGAACAAAGAAGGTCGGTGATAAAGGGAAAAGACTAGGGAGAAAGACAAACAAGGAAATCAGAAAGGAAAAGGCAGAAAAAGACAAGGAACTTGGGTTCCAACATACCATCCCTCGACGACTAGCTGAAGCCGGAAACAAAGGAGGGGGAGGAAAAAAAGGAAACAACACGAGCCCTAGCAAGGGGGCAGGAAACCCAAAAAAGTGATAAATGAATATAATCTCTTGGAATTGTCGGGGGCTTGGAACATATAAGAGACTAAAGGAAGTCAAATCTCTGATCAAAAAAGAAAACCCAACCATCACACTTCGACAAGAGACAAAGTTGGAAGAGAAAAGTCTTCAAGCTTCCCATAACAAGATATGGAGCCAAAGCAAGATCGAGATAGTTAGCTCACGAGGAGCTTCGGGAGGATTGTGCATTCTGTGGAATCCGACGAAACTTAAAGTAGTAAGATCCATTAAATCCACCCATTGGATCACAACCTCATTTTCTCACATTGATTTTAAGCATTCGTTCACTATTATAAATGTTTACATGCCTACTCACTTCTAAGAGAAGCAAGAATGTTGGAAATCCCTGATGGACCTTAAAGATTCTGACTATGGGGAAAACTGTATCCTGGGTGAAGATCTCAACATCACCATGAATTGAAGTGAGAAGAGAGGGGGAACTTCAGTTCGGGATGCCTTCCAGGGAAACATGGAAGACTTAATGCTATCCCTAAATCTTTTTGACGTGAAACCAAAGAAGTTTCGATACACTTGGACACACAAAAGAGTTGGATTGGGGCACATTGTTGCCAGACTTGATGAAATTTCTAGTCTCTAATAATCTTCTCACTCTCAACATCTGCCTGGAATCCTCCATACTCCCTTGGTCGTGCTCTGACCATCGCCTAATTGCCCTTCGGCTCTCCTTGCTCGAAGACTCGGGTCCCATCCGTTTCTTGTTCTCTCCTCTATGGCTTGAATCCCAGGAGTTCCTTGATTTGATGGCCGTCTCTTGGGTGGCTTGGGTTGAGGGTAGCTCGATCACCATCTAGGAACGAAAAATCTGCAAATTGAAAATAGATATTAAAAAGTGGGCAAAGGAAAACAACTCGGGAAGATTGGGGAGTATAAAAAACACTGAAGAAAAATTGGTTGCTATTCAATGTAATATGGAAAAGAATGAGGTTATTGTTTCGGATCTCCAGAAGGAAGTTGAAAACTTCAAAACCCTCCACATGAACATAAAGAAAGAAGAAGAATATTGGAGGCTGAAGTCAAGAAACAGTTGGCTAAAGGCTGGGGATAGAAACACCAAATTTTTCCACAAACAAGCCAAATTCAGAGAATCAAAAAACAAGATATCACAAATCTGTCATGAAGGGAAAATTATCGATAGCTTCAAGGAAATTAAGGTTGGTGCTGTGGAGCATTTTGGGAATCTTTATACTAGAGACCCTAGAGGGGATGTTGAAGATGATGATTGGTTCCTCGACCCTATCCCGAAAGTAATCACAGAGGAGATGAACCTAAAACTTTCCCTCCCCCCCCTCAAAGGAGGAAATAAAAAAAGTGGTTTTCTCCCTTTCTCCGAACAAAGCCCTGGGTCCGGATGGCTTCATCGCTAGCTTCTACCACTTTTTCTGGGACATTGTCCAGAAGGATTTATGCAGAATGGTGGGGGTATTCCTTTAAGACTTTTATCTTGGGCGGGAGCATCAACTCCTTCTTTCTGGCCTCAATCCCTAAAAAAGCCAACCCTTCCTCCTTTGCAAGATTTAGACCCATTTCTCTTTGCAACGTTTCCTATAAAATATTCTCAAAGATCCCGGCCCTTAGACTCAAGCCTTTGCTACCTCTCATGATATTCGACAACCAATTGGGGTTTGTGCTGGGCA
Source organism: Pinus albicaulis (assembly GCA_034641835.2). NCBI lineage: Eukaryota > Viridiplantae > Streptophyta > Pinopsida > Pinales > Pinaceae > Pinus > Pinus albicaulis. The sequence goes on along the minus strand of CM076578.1, from coordinate 1,538,649,601 downwards.
GACAAATCTTTGACAATATCATCCTCATCCAAGAGGCTATAGACTCAAGCTGGAGAAGAGGGGATGAAGGTATGGTTATCAAGTTGGACATGGAAAATGCCTTTGATAGAGTTAAGCATGAGTTTCTTTGGAAGATTCTCAAGAAAATGGGAATATGAGAAAATTTCATAAGATGGATCAAACTCTGCATCTCCTCTCCTTGGATTGCCCCTCTGGTCATTGGTAGAATTGTTGGGTTCTTCAAAGCCTCCACGGGGTTGAGACAAGGGTGTCGTCTATCCCCTTTCCTTTACATCATCATGGTTGAGGCTCTGAGTCAGAAGCTTGAGCAAGATAGAACCTCTATGAATCTCTCTGGCTTAAGGTATAAGGAAGGGATAAGAAGTATAAATCATGGGCAATTTGCGGATGATACAATCTTTTTGGGAGGAGCTTCGACAATAATTGGTAGAAGATTCAAAAGGAACTTGGACAAATTTCTAAATGCCTCTGGTGGGGCTACTAATGATAGCAAGAGTCACAAATACTGCTGAAACATCTCAAGTTAGAGGGAGAAAAAAATAGAGGAGATTCTTGGGTTTAAATCAGTGAGAGGCTAGAAGGATTTCTGCTACCTCGGAATCCCTATATCCTTAAGAAGAGCAACCCCAAAGGCTCGACAAGAGGTTATTGATAAGATAAAGTTAAAAATTGTGAACTGGGGGGGTATATGGCTCAATACTGCAAGCAGATCAATTCTTGTGAAGTCTGTCCTTTCGGCCACCCCCCCCTATCAATTCTCGATGTTACAAGCCCCAAAATGTCTTACATCAATTGGGGATGTACATAAGGAAATTTTTGTGGGAAGGCGGGAAGGTTAATACAAAGAAATATCACCTTGTGAACTGGAAAACATTCAGGGCCCCCAGGCAACACGACGAATTGGGGATTAGAGAACCAGTTTTGGCCAATGCTGCATTGGGGGGCCAAACTCTACTGGAACATGACGGTATCGCCAAACCTATGGTGGACACAAGTGATCAGAGAAAAGTACTTCCCCTAGCTGGAGAATGGAGAAAGGGATGTTGTGGGCTCACCCATTGGGGCTCTCATCAGGGCTACTTCGTGCATAATAAGGGAGAAACTCAGCAAAGTCCCTGGCAAAGGAGACACTATTGATATATTCAGAGACTCCATACTGAGGGGGGTTCCCTTAGAGCAAGATATAGACTTGTGGGATCTCCACATCCTTCTGAGACAAAGATGAGTGGTCAAGCTAAACCAAATCTCTGATTGGGATCATAACGGAAAATGGCAGAAATGAAAGCTTGAGAATATCCCGGAGGACCTTATAAATCAAAGGGATAAGCTCTTAGAAAAACTCAGAGGTTGTGCCCCTATAGACAGAAGCACTGAAGACAGCTAGAGATGGATGAATGGTAAAAACTCAATCAGGAAAGGCTATGATTATTTGCTCTCCTCTTCTCAGGTCCCCCCGAAAGCACCCGTTTGGAATCAAATTTGGAAGCCCAACGCAATCCCAAAAGTAAATTTTTTCTGCTGAGCTCTGGCTCTCAAAAAAATATTAACCGCTGAAAACCTCAAAAAACGGGGACAAATAGGCCCCTTCAAGATGGCCTCTATGTGAACAAGAGGAGGAATCCATAAATCATCTCTTCTTATATTGCAACACAACTAAGAGGGTCTGGGCGGGGGCTCTAGGACCTTTGTTCAGTAGAATCAAGTGGCCTTCCGACATCCTCTTATTCTTCCTCTCTTGGCCCAAGTCTTACTAGGGCTCCCTTCAGGCCAAATTTTCCTTCCAAAGCATCTGGTCAGCCATCCCTAAGTATATTTGCTGGCACGTATGGCTGATGAACTAAGTCATCTGACACAGGGACACGAGACACGATGGACACGCGGATTCGAGTGTCAGATTCAGACACGGTGACCCCCTAGAATAGGACACATCCGGACACGTTATATATATATATATATATATTAAAAAATAGATATTTCTTACACAAATTCATACAAATTCATTGATTCAAACATAGATCTTCATCTAGATGTAAGTTTTTCAAAGATTTAAGATACATGATACATTGATACATTGATACATCATACAATCATACATATTACAAAGTAATAGACATATTCATCAATGATCCAATAGGAGAAAGACAAGATACTGTAGTTTTCTCATTAAGTCATCAAAATCAAAATGTGTTACATAAGTACTAACCTCTAGGCTCTAAGTAGTACACTGCCAATGGAAAATAGAAATAGAAAATACAAAACAACTACAAGTCTACAAGACTACAAGCCTCAATGCAGTGCCGCAGTAGGTAGTTCATGACTCGTGAGTCATCAATCCTCATGATCATAATCAGCATCATTGTCCTCATCCTAATCATCATGCTCACCATTGCGCTCCTCTACTGCATCCTCCTCCTCTGTATCCAATGTCATCTCTGCATCTGTTGGTGTGGAGGATGACCCCTCTACCATATCGACATCATCAAGTGTGACAGGCTCTAGCACTGGCTCATTGAGATCCAAGTTGGCCAATGCCAACTCAACACTATTGTCCAGATCCATATCATCAAGAAAGACATCCCACATCTTTGTCTTTCCCTTCAACCAACCCTCCCTCTGCCTATAGATGAGACGAAGGTTGGTGTGCACATACACCATTGTCTCTGCCCTGGTCTGCTCAAGCCTGCTCTTCTTCATAGTATACAAATTCCCATATGTGCTCCAATTCCTCTCGCAACAAGAGGATGAAGTCACCTGAGAGAGGAGCCTCATGGCTAACTGCTGTAGAGGAGGGCTTGTTGCCCCATGAGTTGCCCACCAAGAATAGGGCTTCTTAGCCCCCTCTGTCTCGAATCACATCATAACCTACAAATCACCCAGTGCCAGTGGAAAACTTTGCAAAGGCATCCTCCACCTCATCAAGGGATGCCCTATCCTGAAAAATCCTCTTGAATGCATCTCTCCTCCCCTGTGAGTTTTCACCATCCATGTGAGGAGGGAATCTGCGGGAAGGTCCACCATTTAGCCACTCATGGCTGTACTATTTTGGGTTCAAGGAGTGAGCCAAACAATGTAAAGGTGTGCAATCCTTGTCCCATCTGCTGACAAGAATATCCTGTATGCTGGTGAAGAAGGCCTTTGGTGATGTCTCATACTCTGGGCAGTAACTATGTAAAAAATTGTTCCTCACAGACTCAGTCATGGAATCCCATCCCTCATACACCTCTCCTAGGATGGGTTGGTCTATATCTGCAAATCGAAGCAAGGAAATGATAGAGTCCATGATCTGAATAAGTAGATCTACCTTCTCCCACCAGACATCATCCAACACTGTGTCCTTCACTTTCTTTGAGGCTGTTTGATCCGTCTTTCTCCAAAAAGACCAAAAATCTGAAATAACCATGGCCCCAAGAGTAGTCTTGACCTCTCTCAACCTCTTCAATATGATGAATGAAGAGGCAAACCGTGTATCCACAATCTTCAACAATGATAGATTGGTGTACTCCTTGTAGATAGTGAGGGCATTTGTATGGTTTTGTACAAAGTTGCGGATATGTCGTGCATCCTCAATAATGCTTCCAATCCAAAGCACATCAGAGGCAATAGATTTCAGTGCTAATTTCAATGAATGGACAATGCAAGGTGTCCAAAATATTTGTGGATATTTTGCTTCCACAATCATGCCAGCGGCCTTGCAAATAGGTGCATCATCTATAATGATTTTCACACAAGAATTGACACCTACATCTTCAATAATATTAATAAATAACTCACCCATATATTGTGCATCCTTGTACTGTCCAAGTGCGTCCATTGATTTCAAGAAAACTTGACCATTCAAGGATGACACCATGAAGTTGATGAGTGGGTGCCGTGCTGGATCTGTCCGTCCATCAAAAACAATGCTAACCCCAGATGTTGGCCATGCTGATTTAATAGGCTCAAGCATTTTGTCCATCTCTTTCTTTGCCTTTGTCAACAACGTGGTTCTAAGCTTCTCTGACCCAGGGGGCACATACCTTGATGGAGCCCCTTGACTTAGAGCTCGGCACATCTCAATAAGTATAGGTGACCATGCAACATTAAAGGATATGAAGCTCTGATAGAAAAAAAAATGCAATGGTGAGATCATGCTCTTCCCTCTTCTCTTTTTGGAAAATCTTGTCCGTTGGACCAAGTGCAATTGCCTTTCTTTTTGCTGCTTGCCCCCCACTAAAACTCTCAAAAGGGAACTTGTTGCTGCTTTTCCTCAAGAATGGAAGGGTGTCATCATTCTTGTTTTGTTTTGATTTTGATGCCACATTTGTCGCACTAACAAATGCCTCTTTCTCCAATTCCCTCCTCCTTGCTAATGGCACCTGTGTACAAGCTGAAATGCCACAACTTGGCAAAGCCAACAAATGAGCTTTCACACAGTTATATGTGCTCATGAAATGGTTGTGGCAAAAACTGCATTTCCATGCAACATTGCCTCCTCCCTTTGCCTTGCTGCCTGACCCTGCCTCTCTTGTCACATATTTCCACAATGGGTATTTTGGGTCTTGAGTTTGTTTTCCCTGAACATTTGAAGTTGTTGTTGCAGCCCCACTTCCAATAGATGGAATACTTGTATACCCTGATGAAATAGGGACAGGAGGGGCATCTCCAATAGGGACATTATTCCCCTTTCTTTGCCCCTGCCTTGCTGCCCTTGATTGACCCATGAATACTGTAAAAAAAAAAAAAACAAAAATGACCAAATATGTAAAACATATGCACATGCAAACACTAGTAGCAAACTAATTGCAAAAACATAGAGAGACAGTGCACTTACCGGTTGCTCGAATCTCTTTGAAAACACTCCCTTGCTCCTTGCTAATCCTTGCTCTATGTTCAACTCACACACAAACAATGATGAGAAACAATGAGGCAAAACCCTTTTTTATAACTCACTGGACGAACTTCGCACTTTTCGTGTCCAGAAAATCGGATTCGATCGTGTTCGTACAGGACACGATCGGGATTCGACGTGTCCGATACAGACACGATTGAATCTGGGTTTTCGGATTCGAATCTGTATGTGTCATTTCAGACACGATGGATTCGAGACACATGGCCCTATATCCACGAATCTGTTTCTTAGCTGATGAGAAATAGGGCTATCTTCCGGATGGATAGACCTTCAGCGATGTCTGGGGCCTATAATGCCATTGCACAATGCATGGAGTTGCATAGGCCTAAGATGGACCCCTCATTAGATCAAGAAGAATCGGTTTGGATGAGTCGGTGGGTCAATTCCCCAACCCCAAAACTAAGAAGAAAAGAGCACACAAATGATACTCAGTGCATCCTCGGACTTTCCTCCGAAGAGTTGGAAGACAGGAGGAAAAATTCAGGGAGATGGACTCTACAATTTGATGGGGCTTCAAAATGAAATCGTGGGGTGGTAGGAGGGGGAGGGATTCTCATAAATCCCGATGGAAACGTCGAAGACAGGTATGCCTGGAGTCTAGGCCATAAAACTAACAACCAAGTTGAGGCTTATGGGCTTCTCTTTGGCATGAACTTAGCCATCAACAAAGGTATCAAGAGGCTCCAAATCTTGGGAGACTCCATGATTATAATAAACCACATGAGAAATAACACCCCTGCTAATAACACCCTCCTAAACCATGTCATAAAGAGAAATCAAAGGTTGATCCCTCTTCTGGAGGAAGTGAATTTCTACCACATCCTAAAAGGAAACAACAAGGAGGCAGATAAACAAGCTAATGTGGCTTGCAGAATTAAAGAAGAAGCTACAGAGGTGAATGGGATTGAAGGCCACCTATATATTCCTTAAACATGATCAGGAATCCTAAGGCAAAGAAATGTTCCAATCACACAAATGGGAATATGGACAGTCCCTTTGGTTTGCTGAATATGTTTGATTGTCTTATAATCCATGTATCCTTGCTATCTTTGGATCCCTCCTCCCCCACCCTCCTTGGCCCTCTCCCCCTCCCTTGGAATTTTAGTCTTCCCCTTGGACTCCTTGTTGGCTCCCTTCCCCTCTCTCTATCCTCTTGTGCCCTCTCATTCTGCAACCCCTCTCCCTATCCTCTTGTGCCCGCTCATTCCCCCAACCCCTCTCCCTTTCCTTCATTCCTCCCTCATCCCCCCCTCTCCGCCCTCCCCCACCCTTACCCGTCCATGTTGGCTCGACATCCTCCCTCTCCCATCCTTCAACAAGTAGCCATCCCTCGGTCGTCCCTTGAAATTATTTATCATGGCAAGTCCTGTCGATCTTTACTGCCCCTGCCTCACCCTCAACTTTTGTGGCAAGCCATATACTGAACTCAATCGAGTTAATGGCGTCATGCAGCTCGACAGCCTACCACTTGGTCCCCGCATAATCTCAGGTGTGTGGGTTTTCTTCCCCTTGCTCAATTCTGATTACAGTCGCCAACAATTTGATACCTGGTTCGTGGGATTGGGGAAGCCGTGGGAGAAGCATTTACTCCTCGAGCCTTGGAACAAGCAGAAGAAGCGTGGGAAGATGGTGGCTATGGAGTATGGTGAAGTAGGGCGATTTAAGGAAATGATGGATCAATATTGGGATTCCAGTACCACAGGTACCATGACGTCGCCCCTCCTTCACCAACGTATTATTGGTGGCTATTTAAGGAATAACGGTCTGAGTATTATCAGAAAGCCCAAAGACAGGGAGGTGGAGACTGCCTTGTTGTTGTCCCTGTGTTTGCGACAGAGAGTCAAGAGGAATGGTATCGGTTTGAGAAAGGGAAGGATTGGTGAGCCGAAGGGCTGACTGGTGGTGCTCTGGGGGTTCTGGATTCTGCTTGGAGGCCTTTGGGTTCTCTCAGCAGATACTGGAACCCTGGGAATTGGTGTGCAGGGTCCGAGCTTTAGTATGTTTGCAGGGTCGGAGGTGGTTTCGAATTGCCTATGCACTGGCCTGGGTGCCTGTGTTGTTTACTTCTAGAGTTTCGGGTCTTATAGGAAGTCAAGGATTATTTGGGTTCTAGTGATTGTGATTCTGGAAGCGGTGAATTACTTGTCTGGGGATCCTGTGAGCCTAGTGGCCTTCCTATGTATTGGTTCCTTTGTTTGCTTTGTGTACTTCTGTTGTTTTGGGTCTCTTCGTAGGTCGAGGGGTTTGGGGGTCCAGGAGTCTACGTCTGGGTCTAAGTCTCTTGTGTCTGATAAGATGAGCGGGAATGTGATTTATGCTTCTAAGAGTATTGGTTCGGGCTCCTAGGGCGTCCGTAGGCCCAGGACCGGGGGTGGGAGTGTTGACCGGGCTCGTGGTTCTGGGTGTAGCAAACTGAATTGTGATACGTGTACCAAGGAACATGGAGAATTCCGAAATGGAATTGCAGTGTTGTAGATGTGCGTGCACCAGCACCACAAGGATGCTATTGGGATTGAGGAACGTCAGTTGAAGGAGAAAATTCGAAGGCTTGAAGACAAGGTGGAAGCCCTCATACTGGAAATAGAGGGGCTGAAATTCAAACTGACAGGGAACAGCAAGAAGGAGGAGGAGGTGCCAAAGCCACTAGACCTCAACTCCCCAGCCCTAATGGAAGAATAATCTACTCCGACACCTGCAATTTTTGTTTTATGTTTGATCACACTTTTATATATCTATTACTGCAGTTTTGTAAGGTCTATAGTAGCAGGAAAACAATTCAAAATTTTGAAAATGCAATCGCTGATGTAGAATCTCGAAAAAGTGGGACAAATTGTAATATTCACAGCCAAGGAAAAACTCAGTTTTTGTTCGCGTGCGGGTGCGTTTTTAATACAAATATATATAATCTTTCCGGTTTAAAAAAATGAGGAAATTTCTTGATTAAAAGACCACAATCATAAATTACTACAGGTCAAGAAGTTCAAAGCTACAAAATAGAATTATCGAAAAATAGAACAAGAAAAGGAAGATATCGAGAAAGAATTCAAGAAGAACCTATCAACGAAAGATAAAGAAATTTCTCACTTGAAGATCCTTAATTAAAAGTTGCTAGAACAAATTAGAAAGTTAAAAAATGCAGAACTTGATAATCTCAACATTAAACCTAAGTTACCGAAAATGCCTAGTCCAAGGGTTAGAAATGTTGTTTCTTGTCTCTTAAATGGAAACAAGAACGATCCTCCTCTAAAACGCCACAAAAACTTTTTTTTGTCGTTTCAAAAGTTTTGAAACGTGGGTTTTGTGAATGAAAACATATTCGAGAGGTTTTCAAAGAAATCTGGAAACGGATCCACAAAAATCGTGATCAGTTTCTAGATTTCCGCAAACAGATGCACGAAAATCATGATCCGTTTCCAAATTTCAGTAAATGGATCCACCTTAAAAGCGCCGGGAATGAGTATTAAAAAGAAAAATTTTAGGTTTCTAGTTTACGCATTAAAAGTGACGCCTTCACTTAATCAACCAACCGACAGGGCATTTGAAGTTGAGGTGTTGTTGGAGCTTTAGAGCAGCTATCATCGTGACCACTCAGCGTTGTCCACCATCGCTCGAGCTACTGGAGTATTAGAGAGTGGGAGCATTGCTGAAGAAATAAGCAAATATCAAATTTTCAGAGAAACAAGAAAAAACAAATATATCTTTTTCAGAGAAACAAAAAACCTGTGTGGCTTTGTTGATTGAACCTTTTCCAACTTCCTAGGATAGGGTTTGCACAAAAGCACAGGTGATCTTCTCCTTTAAAAAATTATGTTGTGCCCATTGGAACATTTTTTGCATGTGCATTTCTTTATTTAGGAACGAATTTGATACTTGACCCCTTTGGAATTTCACTATGATTGTTTGCCTCTTTCTAAGGGTTGACACCATTGCCTTAGCATATACTCCCACACTTAGCACACCTTGGTAGATAAGAAGTTAGATAGAAATGACCAAAAAATCAAGGGTGAAATAACACAATAGGGGAGTACTCTAGAGTCTAGTTAATTTCTTGTCAAACTATAAGCTTAAGTGACAAAATGGTTTGTGATAACCTAGGTTGTGAATCTAGTGGTTAGTAGTCTTATATATATAAGGGGGTGATTTAAATTGGAAACTGATACTTGCACCTTTTATAAGTAAAAGGGGGTGTATGTTTGTGTGTGTATAAGTGCGATATTAATTTTAAATATGTCCTAGTGATAAAGTTGGAAAGAAATGAGCATGTGCCAAATTAACGTTAGTAAGAAGCATTAGTTGGGGTAGAAGTAAACTATGAAGAGAGTACAAATAAAATGAAAGGAAAACAAAAAGAAAGAGAAAAGAGGTGAAATAGGAAGAGAGCACATACACAAGAGCATGTTGCCACTTGTCCTCAAGTGGACATGCATGTTCCCACATGGTTTTGGAGGAGGAAGAAGAATAAAAAGAAAGTAACCCATCGTGGAAGGGTACTCTTGTTTCAAAATTTTTTTGGAGTGCATTCTTTTAGGAACGACTTTTGCAGGGAAACCAATGTTGCACAGTCTTCCAGAACATAGAAACATTCAAAATGTAGGTAATTTGTGTCTAGAATGATGAGAAGTTTTGCCCAAATTTACAGGAAATGGTGGGAGCAACAAAAATATATATTAAGTAAAACAAAATATAGGGTGTTGTGGATGATTTTGTCACCCTCCTAGAGACAGCCTAGAGTTGCCATAGACCAGTGCCTAGGACATCTTAATATAGCAAGGAGTCCTTTATAGTTTGGGTTGTCAGTCCAAGGGACTCACCTACTATCTCTTGTTCTAAACAAGGAAATTAGATTGAATTGGTCCAATTTCTCTGTCAGAGGCTGATACAAGGATAGGAGTAATGTAAAGACATCAAGTAAAACTTCAGCATGAAAGTATCAGACAGTTAAGAGACCTCTTACTGTAAAGAGGGCCGATTCAAATAATATATCACAGAAATCAAATATTAGGAAGTGCAGGCAGTGAGGAAACATAAGAAGATATTACTGGCAGAAGGGCGCACCAATTTACGAATCCTTAAGCCACTAATATAGCAGAAATTATGAAAAGAGTGAACATGGAATAGCATATCACTTCTAGGCCTATTTAAAGCGCTTGACTAATTCCAGAAAGGGCACCACTTAAGATGAATCCTTACTGCAAACTAGTGAGCCACTCGCATTCTAGAACATGATACAAGAAGAAAATTTGCATGAAAAAGGATGATCTATTAACACATAAGAAAAGTTACATACTGTAATATACCAAAGACCAGAATCCTCAATACAGTCATAACTCCTCCTCACTGAGACCCTACGGGCTCTGAAACTTCATACATAAATGTTACAAGATGAATACAGTAGTCTTCTCGCTGCACAGCTTGCTCACAGAAATCTGGAACCATTACAATGTCTTATTTTTGAGTATTTATAGAGAAGACAGAAACTTCCCGAGGAGGAGGAAAACGAGGCACAATTAATGACTCAGTTTGAAACCCAATGGCGGAAAACATTCGCGCCTTCTCTTATGAATGACTGGCTATAAATGATGGTACTGAACATCTTGTTCAAGAAATAAATGCTGGGAGATAAAATCTCCTTATATACAAGATGGGAGTAATAAAATATATACAATTTGTTGCCCGCGGCTGAAAGAAAATCTGCTGCCGTAAGAGAGTTGGAACAATCTGGATATAAGTACTGTACTCTCGGCTTTCGGCTATGGATTTGAATCCTGGATCTTTAATGCGGGGCGGACCCATCCGGAGAGTTCTGAGAGTTCATATCCCTGTCTTCTTTAATGGTGGTCATCTCTCCCACCTACCCTCGGCTCCTTCCTTTAATTGCTGTCAGTATGATTTGTCCTTTGTTATGCTCTAGATTTTTCGATTGAGGCGGAAAATTAAAGCGCCAACAAAACCAAATTAAACCCTGCAAAACCCGCAAATCGTTAGAGAAAACCGACTCGGCGATATGGAGTGTGGTTACAACAGCGGCCATGGAGTCGGTAATGCATTTTAGGCGAGACATTGAGAGGATGCAGGGTGACAGGAAACACATGAACACAATGAAGAAACGGAGAGTGACGAGGCAGAAAACAATGGGGCGACAATGAATGAACGGGCTAAGGGTTCATAAACCATGACACGTCATCAGGACACACGAATGGTGGAGGAAGAACGCAGCGTACACTTGTGAAATATGATGACACGGCCACAGGAGGTGGGACCCGAATCGACAATCGGAATCGGAAAGCAGAGTGGGTAGAGCAGGAGTGGCACATCTTTTATGTTCCGATTGCGATTGAAAACAGGGCTGCGATCAACCCAGGACCGTTCGATCTTGAAACAAGATCAACGGCTGTGCTTGCATCGGAGGGAAATAAAGTGGTGGAGCTATGAAAACTGCCGATCGACTGCGCGCGGACCCACCATAGAGGTTGATTGCCGCACCGTCGATTTGAGCTAGATCGGATGGCCGGTATTGCGTCCGATTGTTAAAACAGTAGGCCCCTTCTTGTTTTGAATTGTGGTTCTCTGACCTGGGTCATGTGGAGGCCGAAGCGGGAGGGAGCCAAAATCTTAAAGGATCGGCCCGATTGTTTAAATTTGAATTTTGAACTATTGCGATGCAGGTTTTTGGGCGGAGATAGTAGCGTCAAGCAGGGTCATGGGGTTTTAGGCTACGGCAGGGATGAATATGTACAACATCGGCTCCATCTGGGGACGGCATGTTCGTCCTCGGACATGTCGAGAACATGCAGACCATCAATTATTTCATCTTATTTTGAATTCTCCTGCACTTTTACTCCAAGTAATTATCAGCATTCTTTTCCTTTATAAAAAGAAGAAATAAAAACTAAAGCAAGTTATATACAATATATACAACCAGGCATTCCGAGCCGAGATCAGAATTGAAAATAAGGCTTGAGGAACTGGCCATTCACGGGCGCATCCAACAAATCACCCTGTAGATTTTCTAAAGTAAAGGTGTTGTTTCTCCCCAGCTCCACTATTTTGAATGGCCCAAACCATAATGGATCAAATTTAGCATGTTTGCCCTTTTCTGCTCTGCGAACATCCCATCTAAGAACCAGGTCTCCAACTTGAAAATTTCTATCCTTCGCGTGCCGATCGAAGACATTCTTCATTTTTTCTTGGTATTCTATTAGTCTCTGATCTACCTGGTTCCTTGTCTCCTCCAATTCTACCAGCTGATTAATTCTTCGGATCATGTTATCCGGTTCTTCTTGGTTCTCTTGCATGAAACGTGCTACTGGCAATGCTAATTGCAAAGGAAACACTGCAGCCCGCCCATACACCAGCTCATAAGGTGACTTTCCGGTGGCTCTTTTGCTGGTTACCCTATTTGCCCATAGGGCAAACTTTAATTTAGAATCACAGTTCTTCTGATTTTCAGCTATTGTCTTCTTTAGGGCTCTCACCAGGGTTTTATTGGATGACTCTGCTAGACCGTTTCCCTGTGGATAATATGCTGTAGAATGAGTAAGGATGATGTTGTATCTTTGGCAGAATTTTACGAACCTGGCAGACTTGAAAGCCTGTGCATTGTCGGTTACGATTCTTGCAGGACAGCCAAACCTGGATATGATATTATCTTCTATAAAATTCATTATTACAACATCTGTCGCATTTCTAGTAGGTATGGCTTCCACCCATTTCGTAAAATAGTCTGTGGCTGTCAATATCCATTTATGCTGGCCACTTGATGGGGGATGTATCTCTCCTATAAAATCTAATCCCCATTTCTGAAATGGTTCATTTACATGAATAGGGATCAAGGGCAATGCCGCTAATTTCTGTCTTTCCGCAAACCTTTGGCATTGGTCACACGATCTGGCCCAAGCAAAAGTATCTGAATACAATTTTGGCCAGTAAAAACCGGCCTTCAAGATTTTATGGGTTGTTGCCCTCCAGCTGTAATGTCCTCCACATATCCCCTCATGAAATTCCATCATTACATTTTGCACTTCATTTTCGGTGAGGCATAAAAGTAATATGCCTAGAGGGTCTCTCCAGTAGAGCTGTCCATTGGCAATTGCATATTTCTGAGATTTCATCCTTACATCTCTGTATTTCGCCTTGTCACATCCTGGAGGACAGCTAAGTGTTAACAGATATTCAACTATTTGCTTATACCAAGGACTAGTCAGATATTTCACATGTATCTTTTGTGTAGCCGTCTCTAGTCCATGTTGCTCTTCTTCTTTTTCTGATTCTTCATTTGCTATCACAGACAGGTTGATCCCCAAAGCTTGATGATTTGATTCAGATAACATCTTGGCAAGTCCCTGTCCTTTGATCAGTTTGGTAGGCCTTATATCCAGATCATACTCCTGAATTTTTGCAATCCATCTTCCCCTCCTACCTTCACTATCCCCTTGTACTAGAATGTCTTTTACAACTGTTGTGGGAACATAAGCAGTAATATGAGATTGCAAAATATAAACTCTAAAAGCTTTAAGGGACTTTACCAGGGCGTATGCCTGCTTCTCCAGTATATTATATTTCAATTCAGCATCGTATAGCACCTGACTGAAGAATGCTATTGGTTGTTCATATCCCTCTTCATTTTTCTGCAATAATACTCCAGCAATGGTATGAGGTGAAGCAAATGAGAATACCATAAATGGCTTACTATAATCTGGTCCTGCCAATACAGGAGCTTCGGCAAATGCCCGTTTTATCCTTGTGAATGCGTCTCTGGACTCCTAAGACCATTTTACTTCATTTTCCTTTTTCAGCATATTGGTAATGTGCCTAACTATCTCTGCATAGTTAGGGATAAATCTTCTCAAAAAATTTATTCGCCCCAAAAACACCTGTACTTCTTTCTTATTTCTTGGCAAAGGAATACTTTTTATCACTTCAACTCTCTTAGGATCAATTTTTACACCATCCTTAGTCACGATATGTCCTAAGAGTTTTCCTTCGTCTAATGCAAACAAAGATTTTTGGGGATTAAGAGAAAGGCCATACCTTCTGCATTTTTCGAAAGTTCTTCTCAAATGCACAATATGCTCATCATCATTCTTAGAGAACACTGTGATATCATCAAGATACACTACCAGAAACTTGTCCTGTTCTCCAATAAAGGCTATGTCCATTGCCCTTTGAAAAGTAGCACCTGCATTAATCAATCCGAATGGCATCCTCGCATACATAAAGGTTCCCCATGGCGTGGTGAATGCAGTTTTTTTCTGGTCTTCTGGGAACACGGCTACCTGATTGTAACCCGAAAATCCATCCATCATTGACATTCTGGATGCTCCCACTACTTTCTGCAGGATGTGGTCCATTTTAGGCAGTGGATAATTATCTTTGAGAGATGCCCTATTCAAATTCCTAAAGTCTACACACAGCCTTATTTCTCCATTCTTCTTTCGGACAGGGACAAGATTCGCTATCCATTCTGAGTACCTTAGTGGCACGATTATCTTGGCTTTCAACAACTTCTTGATTTCTTTTTCAATAGAAGGAAGAAGCAAGGGATTTATTTGCCTGAGCTTCTGTTTGTATGGCTTTGCGTCTTCCCTCAACGGAATCTTATGCTGTATAATATTTACATCAATAGTTTTTAGGTCCTCATAGGACCAAGCAAAAACATCTTTGTAAGATTGAAACAACTTCAAATACTTTTCTTTGTATTCTTCTGGGACTTTTTTGGACAATTTAACAATTTTGGGGTCAGTGGAAGTACCCAGATTCAAATCTCCTACTTGATTATCTTCTACTATTTTATTTGGCTGCACGGGTACGTCATCTTTATTGAACAACTTCTCTAGTGGTACCAACCCTCTGGGTATGACATTACCCTTTAGCTGCAGCACTTTACTACCTGCTATTCTTTCTTCCCATTTATTTTCAGCAATATTTTCAACTTCTTCTTCTCCATTATCATCAATCTCCATATTGGAGAATTCTCCCACAGTCTCTATAAATCTTTTCATCTGTTCATCATCTTCGAATACCTGCCAATGATTTATATTGTCTGGAATGGATGGTCTGTAACGCACCTCCACCTCATATCTTAGGAGTGGGTTCTGAGGGGGACGGAAAGTACTGGCAGCTACCGCAAGAGAATCTGCTATTCTGTTTTGCTCCCGGGGCATGAACTGTATGTTAAATGCCGAAAAGAAGTTTTCTATCATGTCCCATACTTCATTTCTATATGCTCTGAGCTGAGGGTGCTTAGTTTGACATTCATTTTTAATCTGCCTTACGACTAGCTCAGAGTCTCCAAACACTTTTAGACAGTGGATGCCCATGTTTCTAGCTGTCTGCAGCCCCAGCAATAACGCCTCATACTCAGCCACATTGTTCGTAGCCTCATATTCCAATTTAAAAGACAGTGGCACCCATTTTCCTGCAGGGGAAATCAACAACACTCCTGCTCCATTACCCTCCCTTGAATTAGCTCCATCAAAATGCAAAGTCCATATTCCTGATTCCTGCTCTTCTTTAGGCTGCTCAGCCTGAACCTGACCAAAAAGGGTCTCATGTGCGTAATCCTGATTTTCTTCCAACATTAAACATGAGAAGTCCCCTTCTTTGTTATAAATTGGGGAGTTATCTGAGCAGTCAGCCCTGGTTACCGTCTTGACAAATCTGGTCTCCCTGTATAACCTCCTTTCTTGACCTCCAAAGACTGGGACAGTAGCATATGTTAGATCCAATTTGATTGACCCCCCGATCTTGGTACCCCAGGACCTTGACAACAACATGCCAAAGCGGGCTGGGATATCAGCAACCACGATGTCCATGACCACACTTTTTGCTGGGATTTGCGCTAGATTGACCACTAAATCTTTAATCATTCCCAAGCATTTAACCCTTTTAGAATCAAATGAATATAAATCTTTATATGGTCTTGTAATTTGCAGCCCTAGTTGCTCCATGACAGACAAAGGCATAATATTATGGGAAGCCCCAGAATCTAACATACAGTTGTGTAGCAGCAGATCATGGATGACTAGGGACACGTAAAAGGGAGGAGTAGAGGGGTCTATCTCCTCGACATGTGGGCCAAAGACTACCATTGGTCTCTCTTCTTGCAGATTTAAACTATCAGGTGCGATGGGTAGTTCAGGAGGAAGAATGAAAGAGGTTACTTGAGACTGATATGCAGGCTGTTTTAATAATTCAGTCAGAGGAACAGGAATCTTAATCTTCTCGAGTTCTTTTTGCAAATTGAAAGCAGATGTGGGCTTTTCTAGCGCTACTTCTTTAGACTCCCTATTTTCAACTGAAGACTTGACTTCTTTTGACACTGGCTCAGCATTAGGGGGGCCAACTAGTTTAGAAGAGGAGGGAACTTGATCATTAGACTGCAAGGGGATATTCAGGGGATTCTTACCTTTTTCTATGCACCTCTTTGCTGCTGATTCCTTCTGAGCCGATATTTCCTCTCGAGGCTGCTCTTCCTCTTTTTCCTGGGTTCGGGTCCTCTTCCTTGAGGATCTAAGATCATATTTGACGTTGAATTGTGCTTCCATGAAATCAGCAAATTGCTTGCATTAATGGTCGATCTCTGCTTCTTCGTCTTCTTCTTGTAGGGGGCACTCCATATCATCATTATTTGAGAAGGCCAGATTTGAATCTTCAAGTTTATAAGCTGCATCTCTAGCGGAGTCATCTGCTGGTCCCTCCAGGTACAAGGGATGAGGTACCTGGTCTTGTTGTTCTCTTGGCATTATCTGTAACGGGGGCTTTCTGTACTGAGGATTGTATCCTCTGTTTGGAGCATTATAATAGTTCCTGGGAGCTGCATTCTTAGCTTCCAGCTCTAGCTTGACCATTTTCTTTATCATCTTGCTTATCTCATCCATTTTGTCAGAGTCTTTGTCTTGATTGGAGGTAGAAACCTCTTCTTTACCTCTCCTTCTAGTATCTTGCTCAACTTTTCCCTTTGACTTACCAGTGGCGGCAAAATTTGCCTCCAATTCTAGAGCGTCTGTTTGAGCATCATCCAAGGTGACAGGCATTCTTTCCCATAGCGAGAAACCAAAATCGGAGTCAAAAGCTGCTATGAAAACAACTTTGGCCGCAGCTTCATGCGGCTTCATTTCGGGAGGTAGGCTCAGGTATAACTTGTTAAATCTCTTGATGAACTCGGATACCCCTTCATTCTGTTTCTTCTTCATGGTATTAAATTCAGTAAGGCACATTCCATAATCTTTCTTTTCCCCCCACTTCCTAAGAAAAGCAGTTTCCATTTGGTCCCAGGTAGTCACGGAATTATTCCCCAATGTCTTAAACCATTTTCTGGCTTCGCCTTCTAAAGACTGCACAAACAACCTCAAAACCACATCCAGATGTTCAACATTTAAGTTCTCAGCGAAAGAGCAGAAGGTCTCGATATGCTTCTGAGCATCAATGTCACTTTCACCATTAAATCTCGGTAGGATCTTCAGGTAATCTTGTGGCATATCATGCAGTACTGGGGGTAGAGCCAGAGGAGCATATTTATTTAACAGAAAAGCAGGGACATTGGCCATTGGGGGAGGTGGGGGTTGCACAACAATTTGAGATACAGATGAAGGGAGAGAAGTAGGAGGAAGTGAAGTATGAATAACAATGGGAATATATTGCACAGAAGCCTGAGGTGTAGAAGGGAATAACTCACGGTTGATAGTAGCTACTTCTGTGACTTCTTTAATTTCTTCAGCCTCGAAAGTAGGGTGGGATCCTCCTTCAATCCAGGCGTTTCCTCTACGTGGAGTTTCTGAGTGAAACTCGGGTTTTTCTGTTCTAACTTCTTGAGAAGAAGAGGGCAGATGATCTTCAACAGAATATTCAGAATTTTCGGAACGAACCGACTTCTTCTCTTTCCAACTCCTTCTATGAATGATCTTCTCTGGGTCAGACACGGGTGTTTTCGGTGGTGAGGTATCCGACCTCAAATGGGGCCTCCGGGAAGCTAGAACTTCCAAAAATTTATCAAATAAAGACCAGTGGAGTCGCCAAGGTGAGAAATCTACAACTCTTCACCTCTCTGTGCTCACCTGATTAGAGAGTGAATATAGGATGTCGAACCCAGGGAAACAGATATTCTTGAATTCGTTCCCCGGCAACGGCGCCATAAAGATGTTGTGGATGATTTTGTCACCCTCCTAGAGACAGCCTAGAGTTGCCATAGACCAGTGCCTAGGACATCTTAATATAGCAAGGAGTCCTTTATAGTTTGGGTTGTCAGTCCAAGGGACTCACCTACTATCTCTTGTTCTAAACAAGGAAATTAAATTAGATTGAATTGGTCCAATTTCTCTCTCAGAGGCTGATACAAGGATAGGAGTAATGCAAAGACATCATGTAAAACTTCAGCATGATAGTATCAGACAGTTAAGAGACCGCCTGCTGTAAAGAGGGCCGATTCAAATAATATATCACAGAAATCAAATGTCAAGAAGTGCTAGCAGTGAGGATACATAAGAAGATATTACTGGCAGAAGGGCGCACCAATTTACGAATCCTTAAGCCACTAATATAGTAGAAATTATGAAAAGAGTGAACATGGAACATCATATCACTTCTAGGCCTATTTAAAGCGCTTGACTAATTCCAGAAAGGGCACCACTTAAGATGAATCCTTACTGCAAACTAGTGAGCCACTCGCATTCTAGAACATGATACAAGAAGAAAATTTGCATGAAAGGAGATGATATATTAACACATAAGAAAAGTTACATACTGTGAGATACCAAAGACCAGAATCCTCAATACAGTCATAACCCCTCCTCACTGAGACCCTACGGGCTCTGAAACTTCATACATAAATGTTACAAGATGAATACAGTAGTCTTCTCGTTGCACAGTTTGCTGACAGAAATCTGGAACCTCTACAATGTCTTATTTTTGAGTATTTATAAAGACAGAAACTTCTCGAGGAGGAGGAAAACGAGGCACAATTAATGACTCAGTTTGAAACCCAATGGCGGAAAACATTCGCGCCATCTCTTATGAATGACTGGCTATAAATGATGGTACTGAACATCCTGTTCAAGAAATAAATGCTGGGAGATAAAATATCCTTATATACAAGATGGGAGTAATAAAATATATACAATTTGTTGCCCGCGGCTGAAAGAAAATCTGCTGCCGTAAGAGATTTGGAACAATCTGGATTTAAGTACTGTACTCTCGGCTTTCAGCTATGGATTTGAATCCTGGATCTTTAATGCGGGGCGGACGCATCTGGAGAGTTCTGAGAGTTCATATCCCTGTCTTTTTTAATGGTGGTCATCTCTCCCACCTACCCTCGGCTCCTTCCTTTAATTGTTGCCAGTATGATCTGTCCTTTGTTATGCTCTAGATCTTTCAATGGAGGCGGAAAGTTAAAGCGCCAACAAAGCCAAATTAAAACCTGCAAAACCCGCAAATCATTAGAGAGAAATGACTCGGCGATATGGAGAGTGGTTACAACAGCGGCCATGAAGTTGGTAATACATATTAGGCGAGACATTGAGAGGATGCAGGGTGACAGGAAACACATGAACACAATGAAGAAATGGAGAGTGACGAGGCAGAAAACAATGGGGCGACAATGAATGAACGGGCTAAGGGTTCATAAACCATGACACGTCATCAGAACACATGAATGGTGGAGGAAGAATGCAGCGTACACTTGTGAAACATGATGACACGACCACAGGAGGTGGGACCCGAATCGACAATCGGAATCGGAAAGCGGAGTGGGTAGAGCGGGAGTGGCACATCTTTTATGTTCCGATTACGATTAAAACAGGGCTGCGATCGATCCAGGACCGTTCGATCTTGAAACAAGATCAACGGCTGTGCTTGCATCGGAGGGAAATAAAGTGGTGGAGCTATGAAAACCGCCGATCGACTGCGCGCGGACCCACCATAGAGGTTGATTGCCGCACCGTCGATTTGAGCTAGATCGGATGGCCAGTATTGCGTCCGATTGTTAAAACAGTAGGCCCCTTCTTGCTTTGAATTGTGGTTCTCTGACCTGGGTCATATGGAGGCCGAAGCGGGAGGGAGCCAAAATCTTAAAGGATCGGCCCGATTGTTTAAATTTGAATTTTGAACTATTGCGATGCAGGTTTTCGGGCGGAGATAGTAACGTCAAGCAGGGTCATGGGGTTTTAGGCTACGACAGGGGTGAATATGTACAACATAGGGGAAATTGGGAGAACTGCATGCATTAGGGAGCTCTCTAATAATCTTTAAACATGTGTGACCGTTAATACCTACTGCATATAATATAATGCTCCCACTCCTAGATATGATATGTAAATGTAATTTATGATGCTGTTTTAAACTTCTGAACAATGAATATTGAATACCATAATATGCCATGTGAATTATAAATAATGATGGTGGACTGCTAGTGATCTATGTTCATTATGTACTTTGTACTATGTAGTGTGCAGTATTAATTTTGGTGATGATGTTATGACTTGTCATGTTGATGATTGAAATTTGAAGCAAAGACTTGATGATATGTTGAATCATGAATCATGAATGTTATAATAATCATTATTGATGATGAAAATGTTTATGTTGAATTGATGATGATGATAGGTGATAATTGATTATGTACTTTTAGATGTAGAATCTAGTTTCTAAAAGATGAATGGTAATATGAAATTCTTATTTTCTAATATATATATATTTTACATAAATATATATGTGTCGTTTCCTTGTCGTATCTTATCCAATTTTTTTGAAAACTTGCCATATTCGTTTCAAACCCCGTATCCGTTTTAGTGCAACTTAGCATTAAACATGTCGACAAATCAAAAGCTTAAGAACTTTCATGTCTCAAGAATCATAACAAAATTTACTTACGCATTAAGAAGCTTAAGAATGATAAGAAATCATTGGAAAACAAAATAGAAAAATTTATCCAGAAGGGAACAAATAGAGATTTCATTAATATCACAACTCAATACGATGACAACCTAGTTGTAGTTAGTGTTATCAGAACCGAACCAATTTTGGTGGAACCAGTCGGTCCGACCGTTTTTGGCCCAAAACAGGTCCGAACCTGGCCTCTAAATCATAATGGGTTGGTTCGATACCGAACTGGCCTATTTCATCGAACCGGTCGGTTCAGGACCGGTTCCAGCGTAAAAAAATTGCCTTTCTATTAATTTTTTTTAATTTTTCAATTGGTTGGCCCACTTCTAATTCTCCCCTAGGCTAGCCTAATATTCAAGCCTATAGCCTTCAACCTAATAATCAAGCCTATGGCCCTAGTATGGCTATGCAATTCATGGTAATGTTAAATTCTTAAAGTAAAAGGATGAAAATGAAAGATAAAGGAGAATGTCACTTTATCTTTCATTTTCATCCTTTTACTTAAATTTTTAACATTACCATGAAATGACTCGGGATGTTTGAGAGTGGTTCCAACCTCATTGGATTTCATATGGAGAAAGTAGAATTTTAGATTTCACTCAAAATCCAGCAGACGCAATAGTTTTTTCAGGATTGAGGGGATTGCAATGTTTCCATTGGATTTTGTCATGTACGAGGGTATGGAACTAGTATTTAATAAAGAGCACCAAGCCCTCTATGTACTTTGATGTTGGTGGCATTGGTTGTCGAACTCCTCTATCACGAATCTACTAAAAATGTACCCATCACTCGAACAAAATCTTGACATGACATGCTACGTTTTTCTATCTTATTTTAATGCCTAAATGGTTATATTGATGAAGAAGAGCCCAATATAGGCAATGGTTTGATGATATGTAGCCATTTGATGTAGCATGAATTTTTTTGGATGCTAGAGGCAATCTAGAGCCTATTTGATGATGTATTTTCGGTTCAGAGATGGATTGCATTCAATGCTATTTTGGTTATGTGCACCCTTACATGCTATGTAAATGAGAACTTTTGCATATTTGTGTATAAATGTTTTGGATTCATATGGATTCACATGAATATATATGTTTTTCTTTAAAATATGAATATTTTATGTGTTTTTGGTAAACCGTTTTTTTTTTTAATATATATATATATATATATATATATATATTTTGTTCAGTTTTTTACTGGTTCCGACCGGTTCCTGGTCCACAAGGTTTTTCGATTCGATCACCGGTTCAGTTCTGATAAGATTGGTTGCAGTGAATAGATAATTAGATGTTGGATTATAGATTATCAAAAATTGCGCGTAATTACTAATAAAAATTCAGCGATCAACAATACATCATTGTGTGAAGAAGATCATATATTAAAGGTAAGTTGAGAAAACACTACAAGTAATAGAAGGGGAAGTCATGCTACAAGGAAACCTTATTGACATCTCAATTACAAGAGTAGATACCTTAATTAGTCAGTGTATCAACGTTGCTAAAAAAAGAAACAATTAAATTATCTTGTGAAAGATATTGATGCCCGTGCAATAAGTCTTATAATAACAATTCATTGTTGAACTGCATTTTGTTACAATGGATCGAATTAGGATGGTTAGATCATTTTATAATTCGAAAATTCTGCTTATCTCTTAAAGGTTCATGTTGTCTTGTACCAATGACCATGAAAAAATCAAGAATAAAGAATTATGCAAAAACATTAAAAGCGAGGGTACATACATAAAATTCTTTTCATCAATATGCTTTGAGGACAAAGCATTTCTAAAGGGGAAGGAAATGCTATATATATAATTCATAACTAAATAATAACTTATTATTAAGTTGAACCAAACTTGTCGGTTTGAAATGTTGATAATTTTAAACACCTATGTAGTGGATCTCGAAGAAGCTTCTCAACATGACTCAAATCGTAGAAATCTTAAATTTCATATAAATAATAACTTACTATTAATGAAGGGACATATGAAAGGACATGTCCCAACTAAAAGACACGACTCTTAATGAAATGACACTCCTGCCTAGCTATATACACTCATTTGTAAATCATATCATTTTTAGTCATACATTTATATTATTATTTATTTATCCTAATGGATGTCATTATATTCAATTATTTTGGATACTCTAATTGGTGAGCTAGATTTGGTTGTCAGAGATGTCAATAAAGAATTTTTGTAACATGATTTTCCCTTGTCATGCTTGCAAAGTTTTATTGGTTTACTTTAGGTATAGGATTTTATTTGTGCATTGATGTTGCTTGGTTGATTATTGGATCTTCACTTGGACTCTCCATCCTCTGTGTTGCTACATCCAAGTATGTTTTTACTACAACTAAGTTGTCATCTTGAGTTGTGCTATTAACTGGATTTGTATTTGTTCCTTTTTATTCAACTTGACTTTTTTACTTGAAGACTTTGATGCTTCCTTATAGATAAGTTGTTCTATTCTATTTTCCAATGATTGCTTTACGATTTTTAATTTGCGTAATTAGATTTTGATTATGATTTTTGAGATGTGAAAGTTCTTAAGCTGTTGATTCATTGATTTTATCTTTAATGTTTTGGTACTCAAGTTTCTCAATTTTGTATATTCCAATTTCTTCGAACAACTTTTGATCGAGGCTCTTCAAGTGATAATTTTCTTCATCTTTTGCTAATAGATTCTTCTTGGATTCTTTATCAATATCTTCCTTGCTATTTCTTGTGGACCTCAACATGGTATTAGAGCGGGTGTAAACATCCCTTCGTTCAACTACTGGTTAGAGTGCCCCTTGTTGGAAAATGTAACTAGTTTCGGTCTTCATAATACACAATGTACTCAAGTCATTATGTATATCTTATGTTACAAGAAAAAGAAGAAAGAAAAATATTATTTTTTTTTTACAAGAACGGGTATGGATTTATATTAGAATTTGGCCAAAATGCCTTTCACCGGTTACATTTGATCGGGCATAGCCCTTAAACTTTCTTCCACTAACTGATCAAAGGCCCCAAAACTTGGGAGACCGCAAGATTTACTCGAGACTATCGAGTCTATCTCCGTTATTTTCCCTATCTTAAACAGACAAACAAATTGATTCAGTAAAATGCAGAAAAACATGACAATCTTAATGGAATGGAATCCCAGTTCTCAATTCCGTCTGCCAAGAGACAGCCAGCGGGAAGTGGAACTGCCCTGTTGGCTTCCAAATCAACAGCTTTATTATTTTCCCTCAAAACGTGGAGGAAGGATGTAGTCCGGAAAGATTTCACCAGGATTCTGATTCTTGAAATCACTCTTGCCAGTCTAATGTCTGCAGGAGAGGAATCCTCCACTAAGACTTTGATAATGGATTGAGAATATCCTATAATACTGACATCTGAGAGACCAATAGCCTTTGCTTGCTTAAGACCTTGCAGAAGTGCCAAGGCTTCAACTTGCATGCTGGTAGACTTCCCTAGTCTCCAAGCGAACTTTGCCACAGTTATGCCCTCTTTATTTTTTATAATTCCTCCTGCCCTTGCCAATCCAGGATTGCCTTTCGCTGCTCCATCGAAGAACAAAGAGAATCTGGATTGCCTGAGGAGCAACTTCGCTAGATCATTCTCCTTCCCTCTGAATTGCCACTCTTTTATGACCTTGTGATGCCTTGGTTCGCCAGAGAATTGGAGGTCCATCGAGGCACCCCATTCTAAGTCTTGCTGGCTCAGATTCAAATCCGGCAAATGTTCCCCCAGACTTTCTTTCCAAAGACATTTTGTTTTGGTGATGATATACTGTGGGTTTAGACTTTCATCTCTGAAAACTCTTCTATTACGCTCGAGCCAGATTTGCCAGCAGACAAATTTCGGCAAGGAGAGCCATGCAGCTTTGAAATTTTCATTTTTTGGGAGCGTCTCTGGGTAGTAATTCCGCCAGTTTGCAAAAAGATCGGATATAGACATGGGTAAAATGAAATCAGATTTCCAGTAGCTCAAAAGGCCATGCCAGATTTCTCTTGAAAATTTGCAGTCCAATATGATATGCTGGGCGTTCTCCTCACTGTCACAGCATAAGTGGCATCGAGAGGGACCATGAAATCCTTTCTTCTTCAATCTATCTGCTGTTTAAATCCCTCTGTGGCATAACAGCCAACAAAATGAATCAACCTTAGGCATGGATTTGAAATTCCAGATCCTGTTCCACATAACAGGATTCGGAGGGACGTTAGGACGATCATGAAGGCATTTTGTTGAGGAGGTAAATCCCCTCTGCGGACAGAGGCGATCCCTACTAGCCCAGCAGGGGTCTAGCAACAATCACGAAATGTTACGACGCAAGTTCCTAGTTATGAATGAAAAGACCAAAGATGGAGGCCTACCTGGAATCCAATGCTATGATCTGAAGAAGAGAGCGTTCCCGTTCCTCAGCCTCGGCAGATCACGATCCTCCACGATCTCCGCGGATGGACACCTGCACATGCAAGAAACAAACAGATACAAGCATAAAATCCGACATACGTAACTAAATATCAGTCAGAAAGGATATTACTCATATTAACATCATTGAAAACAGAGTGGAACCATAATCATAATCATTCATTAAATAACAATCGAAAGAGATTACAACCAAAGTTCTGACGTCGTGGTCTCCTTCGGATGGGTCTCCAGTCGTTCACGTCTCGCAAAGCTCGCCAGGGAAAGGGAAAACCTCTCCTGAGTCTCTCGACGATAGTCTCCTTACTTGAGTCGGCCTTAAGGGAAGGAAGAGGGCTCTTACAGCACAAAAGGCTCTTGGGAATTTGGAGATTCAAAGCTTAGGCACTTCAAGACTAGCTTGCCATGGAATTGAGCAGGCTTTTATAGATGGGGAAGGAGGGAGTTGGGATCTCTATTATTGTGGGATTGGCCCTATCAACAAGGAAGGTTCCATGGGAGGTGGCAAACCACTTCCCTTCCATAGAACTCCCGCAGCCAAACCTCCCAACTCAAGATAGGCAATGGTTTCTGAGTTTGTTGAAACACAACTTCCGCCATCTTTATTTAAAAAACACTCCTTAAATTGGCTGGTACGACTACTGCTCTGGGACAGAGCGCCAGTTGGCACAACCTCTTTGCAGGATTTTCCCCATTGGCGCGAGTGATGAACTGTCTGCCCACGCCAATGCAAAAGGAGATGTTTTTCATGATTTTGCAAGGAGATGTCTTAAGGGCAAATGAAGCTCATGCTTAGAGGAATGCATTGATGATGTTTTCAAGGCATGACAATGTTCACAGGTCACAAAATGGGTCCTCCATTGTGCGGGACGGGGAATGGTAGGGACGGTGACAAATTACTGTGTAACACATTTATATCCCTGCGCAACCGTGTAAAGCCCTGGGGCGGCTCCCCAACCACGGGCATCCTTCTTACCCACGCGCAGAGGCACCATACCGTTTAACAAAGAAAGGAGAAGATCACGTGCTTGAGACAGCTCAGGAGGGACGGGAGGGAGTCTCCAACGCAGCCAGTTTTTGCCTTCCCATTGTGAAATGTCCCAAAGAGAAATGCAACCTGCGTTGTCCAACCACAAACGCAGCGCATGCAGAGAGCAATGGGACGATAAAGGAGGGTGCATCATAATGCTGTCGTCCCATATCTTAATTTCTTTGCCGTTTCCTGGAATCCAATACGCTCTGTCTCTGATTAAAGGGGCTGCTTTGTGACAGAGTTTGATCAGCTGTGAGCCTGTGGTGGGTAGGGCATCCAGACATCTCTTCCTCTTTCCCATGAAATATTTCCTCCATAGAGCTCTTTGCGCCCAACCTGGATGTGGTCCAATGATTCTCCAGAAGATCTTGGCTCCCATGGCTATGTTTTGGAGGCTGAGATCTTTGAAGTTAAGGCCTCCTTCGCTCTGGGGCTTGCAGACTCCCAACTTACCAAAGGGATTTTCCTGTCATTGTGATTGCCCCCTTTCCAGAAGAACTTGCGAATGAAGTCTTCCATTTTTTTGATGATGCCTGAAGGGGCAAGAAGTACAAAGAATTGAAAAATGGGGAGGCTACTGAGAACAAATTTGATGAGGACAGTTTTGCTGGCAAGATTTAACCATGAGAATCCCCAAGCTTGGATTTTGGCCTTAAATTTGTCCAACAAAGGAATCCAATCTCTGTTGTATGCCAATTTGCGGAAGATGGGGAGGCCCAAATAAGTAAAGGAGGACCAGTTGAGGAAGGCAGTAAAGCCCAGAATTCTTGAAATGGCAGAAAGGGTGGAAGCAGAGATATTCCAGCAAAAAGCTTTGCACTTACCTTTGTTTAAACTGCTACCTGTAGCTTCACTGTAGTCGTCCAAGACCTCCTTGAATCTTAAATCAAATCTGGCAGAGGCAGCCCCTAACAAGAGGGTATCATCCGCAAACAGGGTGTGGTTAACATTTTTAACCCCTCTGGCTATATTGAGCCCCAAGATCTCTTGGTCAACCAGTTTCTGATCCAGGTAGAAACTCAGGACAGAAACATGAAGGACGAAGAGGAGCGGAGAGAGGGGGCAACCCTGCCTAAGCCCTCTTGAAGCTTTAAAAAAACCAGCTGCTCTCCCATTCACCAGGGGGGCGATCCAAGGGTCAGCAATACAAGCACGGATCCATTTTAAAAAGCCCATTCCAAAGCCAAATTTTTTCATGACTTCCTAAAGAAAGTTAAGTCTGACCCGATCAAATGCATTAGCCAAATCTAATTTAATTACCATACCTTTCTCATTGCGAAGCTGGCTCGAGTGAATCGCCTCTTGCACAAGGATGAAGTTGTCAGCAAGTTGTCTCCCCTGAACAAATCCGCCTTGGTTCTCCGGGATGATGGCTGGAAGGATACCTTTTAGTCTGTTGGCAATAACCTTTGTGATTAATTTGTATCCAATATTACAAAGAGAGATGGGGCGGAACCGATTAAATTCTTTAGCACCCTTTTCCTTGGGAATGAGGGCAAGAAAAGCTGAATTGGTGCTGCCCCCAATTTTCTGGCAATTTTGAGATTTCAAAATCATTTTTTAGAGGTCTTTCTCCACAATCTGCCAGCAGGTTTGAAGAAATCTTGCAGTGAAGCCATCCGGGCCTGGGGCTTTGTCAGGCTCCATGTCGGAGAGAGCTTCTTTTATTTCTTGTATAGAGATCTTCGCTTCAAGCTGTTGATTCATTGAAGGTGAGATCCTAGGGGGAACCGCCTCCAAAAATTTAGAGTATGGGTCCGTCACGCCCTCTTCTCTATACAGGTTTTGAAAGTGATTGAAAGCTGCTCTCTTTATGCTATCAAAGTCTTTGTGTGTCGAGTTGCCATCTTTGATTTCTGCGATAGAATTGAAGCTCTTTCTGGCTTGAGCTTGTTTGTGGAAGAAGGCAGAATTTCTGTCTCCTGCTTTAAGCCATAAACTCCTAGACTTCTGTCTCCAATACTCTTCCTCCGAAAGGCAAGCTTTATGGAAGATTTGCTGGAGCTCAGCTTCCTTGTCTAATACTTCTTTAGTGATTTCTACATCTTCACTTTGGGCATGGTGCTAAGCAAGATTGACTTGGGCCTGCTTTCTCTCTTTTGCAGGGGAAGGAAGAGATTTGGCCCAAGTTTTAAGAACAGCTTTCAGTCTTCTAAGTTTTTCTTCCCAAATGAAGAAAGAAGAACCTTTCACTGGCGTATTCCAGCAGTCCTGAACCAAATTTAGAAACTCTAGTTCCTTGACCCAAAGAGGGTTGAATCTGAAGGGGATGGGGCCAAGATCTTTGTGGCCCAACATCTCAAGCAAAATGGGCTCATGATCTGAAACACTGCATGGGAGGATATGCAATCTGAATTCTAAGCCCAGCAAAAGGAAGAAACTCTGCACCAAACATCTATCAAGTCTAGTAGCAATGTGACCAGGACCTATTCTTTTGTTAGACCAGGTGTACTTACCATTTTCTGGGGGGGTGTCAAGCAGATCCCAGTCCTGCATGAGGTCTTCCACCCATTCCCTTGCAGGGTCCCTTATGATTGTGCCTCCTCGCTTTTCCTCCATGCGCAAGGTAAGGTTTAGATCACCTGCAACAATGATGTTTTCCAAGTTTTCTGACTCCGACAGATGTCTGATGGAGTCCTAGCACTCCCTTTTCTCCCCTATATTTGTTGGAACATAGACATTGAAAAGACTGACAGCCTCCCTCGAGTCCAAAGGCTGGAGCTTCAAAAACAACCAGTGGGTGTTGTGCAGCTCGGTGACCAGCCTATACTTGAGAGGGTTCCAGAGAGAGCCCAGTCCCCCAGAGGCTCCCCGTGCTGAAACTGCATGACCGCTGCTTCCTTTCCAAAAAAATTTACTGATTTGGAGAAACTCCTTGTCCTCCATTTTGGTCTCCTGAATCAGAAGAATGTCCGGGGCTTCTCTTCTTATAAGGCTTCTCGTTGCTTCTTCTTTCACTTTGCTCCCCATTTCTCTGCAGTTCCAGGAGACAATCTTCATCATTTATTTTTATGATGATGGGCTCCCTTGGAGCCCTGTGCTTGATTTTTGATCATCTTCAGATTTTTGTCAAGGAGTTTCTCCAGAGTGGGCTGACTACCCTGAAGCTTGTCTTTGTAAGTTTCCTGATCTCTCTTTTCTCTAGCAGATTTGTGGCCCCTTGCAGATCTTCTGACCGATGTCTGCGTATCTCCTATTTCTCCATCCTCCTCAGACTCCTCCGAGTCATGTTCCTCCTCGGAGGCTTCTGTTTGCTTATCCTTGTTTCTTGCCGTGGTGCTTTCTTCAGGTCTGACTTCTACTGAAGTCATTTTTTCTAATGGTTTATCTTGCCTATCTTCTTCTTGAGGAGTTTCTTCAGCAGAGCTTAAGACCTCATACCTATTTTCTTGACTTTTTGGCGGGGGAACATTTTGGGTGGAGGCGGGCTGGGGGCCATGAACCCCAGATTTCTTGTGAGATGTCTTTGGCCTCTTGACCTGGTTCCAGCCATCTTCCTTTCCTTTCTCTGCTTCCCCTTTGTTCGGGCACCCTCTTGCAAAATGGCCATAGATGTGACATTTACGACATTTGAAAGGGAGTTGCTCATAGTCCAGCACTTGCACATGCGTCCAACTGCCAACCTTTAATTTGATGGCCTCCAGAAGCCCCACCTCTAAGTCCACCTCGACACAGATTCGGGCGCAATCGTACTGATCGTTGTTGTTTGCTCTATCAATGAATTTTCCCAAAGTATTACCTATGTGCTTGAGGGACTCCCAGTTCCAACAATGCACTGGAAGATTAGGGAGCCGAACCCAGACAGGGACAGCCGTTGGGACATCCACGGCCGGATCGAAGTCAGGGGTCCATTTGTTGAGGTAGAGGCCCTGAGGTCCCATGAAATAGGGCCCATTCTTGAAAATCAGGTCTTTGTCCTCCTTTGTGTTGAACTCAAACAGGAAGAAGCCTCTGCCCAGAAAATAAGAGGTGACTTTGTTCTTGATCAGAGGAACCCAGTTCTTGGCGACCCAGTTTTCCGTCGATTTTGGCGAGGGCCAAAGGCCCGTGAATTGACCCACCAGGGCACGATCTGCCAGGGACAAAGTGACCTGGATCGGACCCTCAGGTGGGAGGTTTACCTCCGGAACATCGTCGAGCCTTTTGACGAACTTAGCGACTTCGGACTTCATCTTTTTGGGCAGCGAAACAAGTAGAAAGGAGAAGGTTGCTTCAGCTTCCGGGGATGGAGCTTGCGAGGGACCGATGGGCGAGCCTTGGGCCTCCATGGCAAAGAAGGTAAAATCAGCAAAACCGATCTGCACCAAGCAAAAACAGGAAGCGAGGCATCTCAAGTCCGGGAAGAAGAAGAGGAGGATCCGATCAGATCCTGCAGGAAGAATCTCCAAGGGCGTAGATCCAAGCAGATCTGACAAAAGATCAAGAGACCCAGAGGTCAGGAGGACCAGGGTCAGAGGCGGAAACGGCCGAGAGGGC
>CM076578.1:1538523393-1538618790 GCA_034641835.2 Pinus albicaulis | reverse complement strand
TGTCAGATTCCAACCGAAATTGTGTGGGGTCATATTCTGAAGATGTCTCAAAATTTTCTAATGTGTTCAGAATTTGACTATCCTCACTGATTTCAGAAATGGTAAAGACAGGTTGTATAGTGTCCTCATCATCAACCCATTCATTGTCTCCTACTTCTGTGATTGCTTTTGCTGGAGGATACAAATTGAATTTCTTTGCCGAATTACCATTAGAAATGTACATATCCCCAGATCTACAACTAATGAAAGCATCAGCTGTGGCTAGCCAAGGTCTTCCTAAGATAAGTGGGTGCCCTCCTAGATTACTCTCGGGAGTCAAAATCATAAAATCTACTGGATATTCCCAAGAATCTAAGGAGACTGAAATATCTTCTAATACACCATCTGGTTTAATAATTGATCGATCTGCAAGTTGCAGTGAAGTAGGTGTAAAAAGAAGGTTAGGAAGTTTTAGCTGGTCCATAGTCTGTCTACTCATAATGTTGATAGCAGCCCCTAAGTCAATCAATGTGTTTGGAATTTCTATCCCATTTATATGTGTCTCGACAATTGGACTTCCTGGATCTACATACTTCTGCATGGTAATTTTTCCCATCATAATATCTGCAATCTTTCCTACCAGGTGGATTCTTCTTGTGTCTTTTAGTTTCCTTCCTGGTCTTTTGAAACTCAACTCCTTTATAGTTTTTGCTAGAATAGGAATTTCTCGAATGGCTTGTAGCAAGGGAATCTTGATACAAACATTCTTCAATTCATCTAGAAAGTCATAGTTAGGCAACAAGATTTGTTTTTCCACCCCCTTGTCAATTTGTAGTCTTTCAGGAAAAGGAGGTGTAGATGAAGATGTTGGTTGCTCAACTATAGGAGTTGTGGGTGTTAACTTTTCTTTTTCTTTTTGCATGCTTGAATTTTGAAGAGATTCTTCCTCAGAACCCTTATTAACTTGAAGAGAGTCCTCCTCAGAGGTATCTTGCTCTTGAATCTCTATAGAAGGTTTTTCTAAAACTCTACCAGATCCGAGTTGTACATCGTTGAGAGGAACAATCATATAGGTAGGAAATTGTTGTCCTTCTACCATATAAGTAGTTTGAGGATTCTTATTGTTAGGATTTGGCAATGGCTGAGCTGGAAGTTGATTTGTCTTCTGTTGGTATGGGAGCATGAGTTGAGGATTTGTATTTTGTTGAGAAGGTTGCTGTTGTGGAAATGGCAATGAAATTTGTGGATTTTGGCTTGGAAATTGTGGAGCTTGTGGATTTTGAAAAGATGGAGGATATTGATAAAATTGAGCAAATCTCCCATAAGGATTTTGCATCCCTTGTACCCATGGCTGATATGAATTTTGATGTTGGGGCCAAGGTTGTTTCCAAGGATTCCAATTTGGTTGGGTTTGAAGATTCATAGGGTTGTTAAACCCTTGAGATTGTTGTCCCTGCCAAGGTCTCCTTGCGACAAAACAGAGAGATTCTACTGAATTTGGATCTTCTTGAAAAACAGCTTTGAGTCCAGGAATTGAAGGACAATCCTTGATCTCATGATTTTCTGAGCAAATCATACATGTTTCTACAACTTTTGCATCCAAGAGACATTCCCTTAAAGCATGTTTCTTCCTACATTTCGGACAAAAGATGGCTAAAGCATCTATTTCTGCTTTCTGCTTGTTTTGAATTTTAAGGGTGTCTAGTTGTTCACTAAGGCTCCCTAAAATATCAGTTTTAAACTCATCAAGCATGTTACCAATCTCTGCCCTACTTACTGATCCGGTTGCAGATTTGTTAGCCCTAATAAGAGAAGGATCCCTAGGCCCTTTTCCCGTTTTAGATTTTCCCCTTGAGAGATGGATACATAGTTCTGTTATATCACGAAATGGAAGTTGAGAAATGTCTCCTTTCCCCATCATGTTTAAAATGTCTATCCATTCATCTCTAATGGATTTTAATAGGAGGGCTTTCAAGGTTTCATTATCTAAGTTGCTCATCTTTGCTCTTTTCAAGTTGTATTGAAATCTTTCAATTAAGTCTTCCAAATTTTCATCTTCTTTTGGCATCATTTTGAATACCTCATCCTTATGATTGGTGGGCATACAATAGTCCAAGTATCTATCCAAAAATGTTTGTTTCATATCATTCCAAGTCCTGATAGATTGAGTGGCTAATCCCATGAACCATTTCAAAGCAGATCCCTTCAATGTTGAAGGAAACAGTCTGAGTTTTTGAGAATCTTCCATATAGTCATAAGTTCGGCACACAACTTCAAACTCAAACAGAAATGTTTCAGGATCCTCACTTCGCAATCCATAAAAGTTAGGGAGAACAGATGGTGAGATATTTTTCATCGTTGCATGAGTTTCCTCATCAACTATAGGGAATCCAAACAAATTGTCTCCTTCCCTATTTCTACCATTATTTCCTTCACCATTGTTGTCTCCATTGTTTCCTCCTCTTCTACCTCCACCTCTATTTATTACTTCCTCTACCATGATAGTTTCTTTAGAGTCCTTATAGTCCTCTAGTTCTTCTACCAAGGAAGGATGAGAGAAAGTCTCTTTGTTTTCTAAGTGGGTTTTAGTAGGTGGTATAGGAGAATCCTCTAATTCAGCTGTTCCTTGACTTCCAAAAATCTTGAGGCTAGGGGTAGATGGTGGTGAATCTGGTCTATGCCTTGAAGAAGATGGAGTTGTGAAAATCGAACTCTTGGCTTTAGCTATAAACCTTCCCCTATAATCTCTTGTTCTATGCATGTCATTTTTTTATTCTTTTTTAAAAAAGTTGGGCTAATAATTCTCTTTCTGATCTTCCAGATCACACTAGGTGCAAGAAGAGAGCATACTTAAGAAATTACTAAACCAATAACTCTCTTTTCTGATCCTCCAGATCACACTAGGTGCAAGAGGAGAGCATACTTCAAGAAGTTATCAATTTTTCCCTTCTTTTATGATTTTATGTTTTTTTTTTAAGAAATTGGCTACCTAGTTACACTTCCCCGGCAACGGCGCCAAAATGTTTGGTCAATTTAGTGTGTCCTAAATTGCTGCATTTAATTTGTCAATCCGGGAATCGTAAGCCGATGAAGTGCGGCGCACTATATGTGCAAGATAACCTATTTCTTAACTTTTTGTCGTTTTTGGTTTTTCTAAGGTGAAATGGAAATTCTAAGATGAAAACAAGGTTGGTTATGTTTGTTCAAGGAAGTGATATCCCCTATAATGATTTACCAACTTGAAACTTTAAAAAGCAAATTGAAATTTACAATGACAAGACTTGAAAGAAAATGAAGATGTACTGCTGAAATGAAAAGGTGCTGCTAATCTAATAAATCAAAATAGTAAACTAGTGAGCATGAAAAATAAACTATTCTTGCTGCCAACTAAACACAAAAGAACTATGCTTAAGGAAATTCAAAATTGCAACAAAATAAATCTAAATCAGATTACATCAATTTATCTTCTGACCCTTCATCATTAGTCCAGCTATGATTTTTGGAAGTAATCATAAACAATTTGAGTAACTGATATTTAATTTGCAGAAAGTAAACTAATACTAAACCATACACTCATGATTCAATCCCTCACCATCAGTTCAGCTGTGGCTTTCGGAGGCAACCGAAGATGTCATGCATGATTTAATATATCTAAATTTGCAGAAAAGAAACTAATACTAAACTACACATTTCATAATGCAATCCCTCACCATCAGTCCAGCTGTGGCTTTCGGAGGCAACTGAAGATGCTATGAGAAGCTTAATATATCTAAATTTGCAGAAAAGAAACTAATACTAAACTACACATTTCATAATACAATTCCTCACCATCAGTCCAGCTGTGGCTTTCGGAGGCAACTGAAGATGCTATGAGCAGATTAGTATATCTAAATTTTAACTACTGAAGCAGAAAAACAAAACTGAAATGTACAAAGCAATACTGAAATTAAACAAAAGCTATGAAAAGCAAACTAGCAGCAGAACAATGTTAGTTCCATGTCACTAATCAAAAAGCTATGAAAATGCCCGGGCTGCCTATCTAAAACCTGAAACATAAACACTGATCAGTGATTAACAATCATAAAGCATGAAAGACAGAAATGAAATGGAAATTATGGAAGTGTATAAACAGAAATGAAACAACTGCAAAGTATGAACATATGAATGGATTATGATACAATGATTTCTAAAGAAACTAAATGAGAAATATACACAAAACCTTAGCTGAGCAGAGGCCCTCTACACAGCCTTGGCAACGGTCCTCAAATACGAATTACGTTGAAAAACAGAGTCTTCTCATATTAAAAAGCAGTCATTACAGAATGGTAATGTTACGGCACAAGTGCAGCGTAATCACTACAGAGCAGACTAATCAAAAGATAACAGAGACTACATTCACTAATATCGACTAACTTCATATGCGTATGCAAACGCAATATATATAACAACAAACTATAATTGTTTCCTAAAGTTCATGCTAGTGGAGAGCACGTAGACCACTACGTCCACGGATATAGGAGCATGGCCGTGTTGGAAAGTAAATCTACGAAAGGTGGATGCTTGAATTCGACTCTAGAACCCTGTACAGATGTCGATTTAACCTCCGCATGCTTAGAAACGGCCGTATGGGTCTTCATGTGACACGAAACAGAGTCCGGCCGACATGAAACTCCATGGTTGACTTCCATGTGGACGCTTTTGACCACGGCTTCTTTGGATGAGTTTGCTTGAACCAATAGGACACGAACCATGTCCACGTCATTCCTGACCTGCCCATGTGGCTCGTTTCCCTTGTAGACACCTGTAGCATAGAGTTTCACAAAATACCTGCGGAAAGTTGCAGCAGCTGCGGAAAGTGGCAAGATTCCGCAGCTGAATGAACAAAATCTAGATCAAATAGCAAACACAAAAATATAATTAAAAACCATGTTAGATGCTCTTTTGTACATGATATTGACAATTTGGGAGGTTTAGGTGAGTGAAAAAGGTATGGAAAAATGTATGGAAAAGATGCAAATTTGGGACTCAATGTAGTCCGCCGACATGAAACTCCATGGTTGACTTCATGTGGACGCCTTTGACTTCCATGTGGACGCTTTTGACCACGGCTTCTTTGAATGAGTTTGCTTGAACCAATAGGACACGAACCATGTCCACGTCATTCCTGACCTGCCCATGTGGCTCGTTTCCCTTGTAGACACCTGTAGCATAGAGTTTCACAAAATAGCTGCGGAAAGTTGCAGCAGCTGCGGAAAGTGGCAAGATTCTGCAGCTAAATGAACAAAATCTAGATCAAATAGCAAACACAAAAATATAATTAAAAACCATGTTAGATGCTCTTTTGCACATGATATTGACAATCTGGGAGGTTTAGGTGAGTGAAAAAGGTATGGAAAAATGTATGGAAAAGATGCAAATTTGGGACTCAACATACCCCCACCGTGAAGGTGTTGCATGTCCTCATGCAACCAAAATTTTGATACTCTTTGTTCAGTTCATGTGCCTTGATACTTCAGCCAGCACATCCAATCCCCTTCTCTTCTTCTTTGGTACTGCCATCATTCTGGGTTTCTTCATTAAGCACCTAAATTTGATCTTCACAAGTGCTCTGCTCAATTTCTGGCATTTCCTTTTCAATTTCTTATTCTTCTTTTGCCATATTCCCAAATGTAACATAGTATTATCATGGATGATCTTGTCCAGTTTGCCTTTTTCTTTCAATGTTTCATTTTCATTTTTGATGTGCCGATTTAAAAGCTCCAGCTCAAAAATTTCCTGTTTTAATGATTGAACTAAATCATCCTGCAATGTATGAGGCTGAATGGAAGAAGTACTTGGACCTGTGGCTGCCTTTTCCAAAGATTCTATATAGTCATATACCTCCTGCTGCTTGGGGTCTATTTCAGGTGTCATTTTTATTGGGCTGTCCCCAAAATGTTGTAAAGGAGAGTTATGTTCAAAATCCGGCCGAGGAGGGCTTACATCAATATTTTGCTGAGAATAAGATGGAGTATGCTCATTGTCTGATTGGGAATGAAATGAACCAGGTTCACTAACTGACTGAGATGGACTATGGTCAGTTGGGGACTGTTCAGATGTCTCCTCACCCAAATCAATGAAATGAGGACCCTTAATTTGCGTTTTTCTCAATTTCCCTTTAAGTCTGCTGCTTCTCCTCACACGCTGTGGTACACTACCCTTTTGTTTTTGTTTTCCTTTCTCTGCCTTCTTGGGCATGGATGACTGTTTTTGAAGATAAACTAATCTTTCAGATAGTATTTGATGATCTTCTTCTTCAGAAGAAGGAGTTTTATGTACAGCCTCAATAGTTTCTTTCCCTTTTGGTGTTATTGGCTTCTTACCTTTGATTTCCTTCTTCTTTCTTTTTACCAATCTCTCTTCCCTATCAGTGCTTTCCATAGTAGTAGTAGGAGTGTTTTGGATTTCATCAATTGTTCTTTTCCTCCTACTTCTTCTTGCTGTGCTAGCTGCGGGAATTTCCTGAGTAGGAGTAATTTGGGTTTCAACATTTATTCTTTTTCTTCTACTCCTTCTTATTGAACTACCTTCGGGAATTTCCTGAGGTTCCTCAAAGAAATTTCTAACTAGAAATTGTTCCCATGTGTCTTTTCTTTCCTTTAGCTCCTTTTCAATCAGAATTTTTATAAGGCCGTGGTGATATAGATGAGGCTCTACATCTTCTAAGTGTTTTTGAACAGTCACAACCATTTTCTTCAAGCTATTGAATAGAAAATATGGGAGATTGAGAGTTTGATTTTCTAGAAAATTCATCAATAGCCTGGTATGGTACATGTACATGGACCCAAAACGGCCTTCACATGTAATGAATTTCTGAACAATTAGCAGTAAAGTGGCCCATTCTTCCTTCAATGCATGCACAGGAATTCCTCTCTTAAAAACAGTTATGTCCATACCTTGGTTTCGTAAGATTGTTCTCCATGCCTCATCACTGATGCTTTTATTTTTGAACCAACGCTCTCCCTCCTGAAGAAGTTCCGTGGTTGTTGCTATTGATGCTTCATTGACCGAAAACTTGAGGTCTCCAATTTCTGCTTCCGAGCCATCAAATGACCTTGCAAATGCTTTCGTAACTTCTCTGTGATAACCTCTGAATTTCTGAATAAAACGCATCCATTTTGCTTTCTTCAATATCTCCTTTGCTTGCGGATATCCCTCTATAAACTTTGGTCCTTCCGGCTCTGCCCTTAGCAATTTACCCATTTCACTTCTCTGTTTTTCACAAATTTGCCTTCGTGAGGGTTTCAAATGGAAGTAGAATGGTTGAATGCTCAGGAACGAGTACAATGGATGTGGGGATGTATCATAAAATGGGAATGAGCACCATAAACGGAATGGAGTGAGACTGTGGGTAGATATACGAGAGTGAGAATGAGCAAAAGGAACGAAACGGAGTAAAACAGAACAGAGTGGGGTTTCAAAAACATAACAAAGATAGGACTGAGTAGATTGATAGAATATAACACATTCAGCCGCATTTTGAATTTTGGTGGCTACGAAATAAATGTGAACACGTTTCAATCAACGGTTGTGACTTGATGCGGCTTGTAAGAGTCCTTGGTCAAATCAAATACGCTTCATTATCACCGGTGGGATATTGGATCATGAGTGAAAATCGGGGTTTAATGATGAAACCGTTTGTGAATAAATGCAAGAGGATAATATGGAGATCGTGAAAATTTACGGAACTGTCAATATAATCATTGCGCGTAATGGATAGAGCTCATGGTTCAAAACTATATAAAAATGTGTTTTTCAATACTATTTGAAATAAATTTTATTCATACCTTTGGAATCTTTGCCTTTTGCCCTTGGTCTTCAACTGATTGATCTCCATTGGTGTCTTGAATGCTCCATGTCTTCATTTTTGATCCTCTCACCTGCATTTTATTTCATAATTATGGAAATAACATCTGACAGTACATTCTCTTTGAAAACAGAGTAGTAGCTGCGGAATCTGCTTCTGGCTGCGGAAACTGGAGTCAGCTGCGGAAACAGATGTCAGCTGCGGAAACTGACACAACTATTACTTGGATGAATGGAAATGAACAAATGACAAATGACCAGATGGAAATGGTCATGAAAAAGATTTTTATTGATGGAATGGAATGAAATGAAGTGAATGAAGTGGAATGAGATGAAATGAAATGGAATGAAGTGGAATGAAGTGGAATGAAGTGGAATGAAGTGGAGTGGGTGGTGACAAAGCTTGTGAAATGAAGGAGAGATTTTTTTGGAAAATATAGAGTGTCAGGTTTCCCTGATTTTCACCCTATATTTTCTGTATAAGACTGCCAATCAATGATTGGTTTTCAGGCTTATACCATTATTTTTTTATTTTATTTTATTTTTTTTTAACTGAAAAACAAAAGCTAGGCTGGTGGAGAAGAAGAATTCTTCTGTACCAGCCTGATTGCAGAACTTTCTTGAAACATCTTGACAAAATCCTTTTTTGAGAGTGGCTTATGATAAACTTTCAATCTATGGCCATTCACAATAAGAGGAGTTTGAAACTCATCAATGGTCTTGATTCTTACAGCTCCATTGCTAAAGATCTTGTCAATCTCATATGGCCCAAGCCAATGAGTCTGAAATTTTCCTTGAAAATCTTTAAACTTGGAGTCAAATAACAATGCCCAATCTCCTTCTTGAAACTTCTTTTCTTTGATATATTTGTCATGCCATTTAGTTCTTTGATATTGAACTAGATCAGTTCTTAGAATTGCTTCTTGTCTGATCTCATCTAGCTCATTCAACCGCTCCATTCTATGCTTTTGGGCTTCTGATAAGTCCATCCCCAACTGAACTGCTATCTTGAAGGTCTTGACTTGGAACTCAATGGGGAGCAAGACTTCTTTCCCATAAACAAGTTCATAGGGAGAATGTCTTGTTGTATTCCTCCATGTAGTTCTGTAGGCCCATAAGGCTTCTGGAAGCCTTTCTGCCCAATCTCTTCTATGTAGATGAACAGTTTTGGTGATGATACTTTCAAGAACTTTGTTTGTGGACTCCACTTGACCATTTGCTTGCGGATGGTAAGGAGTAGATCTTTTGTGCTTGATTTTGTATTCTTCCATCAACTTTTCCACCAAATTGGATGTGAATTGGCTCCCCTGATCTGTCACAATTTCTCTTGGAACACCAAAGCGAGTAAAAATATCCTCATAAAGAAAATGAACAACTGAATTTTCAGTAGCAGATACTAATGCTTTAGCTTCTACCCATTTAGTAACATAATCAGCACAAACCAATATATACTTCTTTTGCTTAGATGGTGGATTAATAGGTCCAATGAAATCTAAAGCCCATTTTTCAAAGGGTTCAATGAGTACCTGTGTTTGCAATGGCATTTCATTTGAAAGGGTAGGTTTCTCTACTCTTTGGCAGCTATCACACCTTTTGACATATTGGTTTGCATCTTTGAAGAGGGAAGGCCAATAATATCCCAAAGAAAGGATTTTATAGGCCGTCCTTTTGTCTGCAAAGTGTCCGCCGCATGGTTCATCATGACATGCCTTAAGAATATCAGGCATTTCATCTTCCCTGACACATCTTCCGATCACAAGATCTGGCCCTGTTTTAAACAATTCGTTAGAAATCCATGAATATTTTGAACTCTCCTGAATAATTTTTCGTTTTTCACTTGGAAATAAATGTGAAGGCAGTTTTCCTGTAACCAAATAGTTAGCAATATCTGCATACCAAGGAGTCTTAATAGTTATCGCAAACAAGTATTCATCAGGGAACTTATCCTCTACAGGAGAATCTTCTTTAGTATTCTGAATCCTAGACAAGAAATCAGCTACTGTATTTTGTTTTCCTGGTCTATCCAACACAGTAATATTGAATTCTTGCAAAATTAAAATCCATCTTGTCACTCTGCCATTAGTAACAAGTTTGTTCATTAAATATCTAATTGCAGAATGGTCAGTATGAATAAAAGTTTCATAGCCTGTTATGTAATGTCTAAACTTATTAATTGCATGAACAACAGCTAAGAACTCTTTTTCAGTCACAGTATAGTTCAACTCTGTGGGAGTCAAATTTTTACCGGTGTAATAAATGGCATAAGGAATTAAATCTTTTTGACCCAACACAGCTCCAAGAGCTGTATCTGAAGCATCTGTAGAAATATGGAAAGGAAGTTTCCAATTTGGTCCTCTCAAGATAGGTGCTTCAGATATTCTTGTTTTCAAAGCTTCAAAAGCGGATTGACAATCAGGATCCCATTTAAATTCACAGTCTTTTGTAAGCAACTTGAAGAGTGGAGATGCTATTTTAGTGAAGTTTTCTATAAATCTTCTATAGTAACCAATAAATCCTAGAAAACTTCTAACATCTCTTTGACAATTTGGAATAGGCAACTTGGAGATGACTTCAACTTTTGATCTATCAACCTTAATCCCATCTCCTGAAATATGATGTCCTAAAACAATCCCTTCAATAAACATCATAAAGAATTTTTCATGGCTTAATGAAAGGTTTGTTTCTTTACATCTTATAAGAACTTTTTCCAAATTTTCTAATGCCTCTTCAAATGAATTACCATAAACCGTAAAATCATCCATATAAACCTCTACACAATCATGGATTAGATCAGAAAAAATTCCTAGTACTGCTCTTTGGAATGTTGCTGGTGCATTACATAACCCAAAGGAAGCACTCGGTAGGCAAAAGTTCCCCATGGACAAGTAAATGTGGTCTTATCTTGATCTTCAGGTGCTACCTGAATTTGATTATAGCCACTAAAACCATCCAAAATGAAAAGTACTTTTTACCTGCTAATGTATCTAATACCTGATCAATAAAAGGCAAAGGAAAGTGATCCTTCAAAGTTGCTTTGTTCAACTCCCTGTAATCAATGCATACTCTCCATTTACCATTCTTTTTAGGTACTATAACCAAAGGAGAAACCCATCGGCTATCCGAAATTGGATAAATGAAGTTTACATTGAGAAGTTTTTGGAGCTCTTCTTTCACTATCTCCCTAAGATTTGGATTCATCCTTCTTTGAGGTTGTCTGATTGGTCTACTGTTTTCCTCAATATAGATATGATGGATGCAAGTCTTAGGATCAATACCTTTCATGTCAGTATACTCCCATGCAAATGCAATAGAATGTTTTTGCAAGATTCTGGTTAGTTCTTCTTGTTGTGACTTCTCCAAATGTTTGTTGATATTCAATGTTTTTTCTGGAAAAATCTCAATAGCAGAATTACCAAACTCTTCCATAGAGTAAAGAGACATTTGTCTAGATGATAAATATTCTATGTCAGATTCCAACTGAAATTGTGTGGGGTCATATTCTGAAGTTATCTCAAAATTTTCTAATGTGTTCAGAATTTGACTATCCTCACTAATTTCAGAGATGGTAAAGACAAGTTGTATAGTGTTCTCATCATCGACCCATTCATTGTCTCCTATTTCTGTAATT
This sequence comes from Pinus albicaulis, assembly GCA_034641835.2. Classification (NCBI taxonomy): domain Eukaryota; kingdom Viridiplantae; phylum Streptophyta; class Pinopsida; order Pinales; family Pinaceae; genus Pinus; species Pinus albicaulis. The sequence continues at coordinate 1,538,607,338 of CM076578.1, read as the reverse complement.
GCTCTTGCTGGAGGATACAAATTGAATTTCTTTGTCAAATTACCATTAGAAATGTACATGTCTCCAGATCTACAACTAATAAAAGCATCAGCTGTGGCTAGCCAAGGTCTTCCTAAGATAAGTGGATGTCCTCCTAGATTATTCTTGGGAGTCAAAATCATAAAATCTACTGGATATTCCCAAGAATCTAAGGAGACTGAAATATCTTCTAATACACCATCTGGTTTAATAACCGATCGATCTGCAAGTTGCAATAAAGTAGGTGTAAAAAGAAGGTTAGGAAGTTTTAACTGTTCCATAGTCCGTCTACTCATAATGTTGATAGTAGCCCCTAAGTCAATCAATGTGTTTGGAATTTCTATCCCATTTATATGTGTCTTGACAATTGGACTTCCTGGATCTACATACTTCTGCATAGTAATTTTTCCCATCATAATGTCTGCAATCTTTCCTACCAGGTGGATTCTTCTTGTGTCTTTTAGTTTCCTTCATGGTCTTTTGAAACTCAACTCCTTTATAGTTTTTGCTAGAATAGGAATTTCTCGAATGGCTTGTAGCAATGGAATCTTGATACAAACATTCTTCAATTCATCTAGAAAGTCATAGTTAGGCAACAAGATTTGTTTTTCCACCCCCTTATCAATTTGTAGTCTTTCAGGAAAAGGAGGTGTAGATGAAGATGTTGGTTGCTCAACTATAGGAGTTGTGGATGTTAGCTTTTCTTTTTCTTTTTGCATGCTTAGATTTTGAAGAGATTCTTCCTCAGAACCCTTATTAACTTGAAGAGAGTCCTCCTCAGAGGTATCTTGCTCTTGAATATCTATAGAAGGTTTTTCTAAAACTCTACCAGATCTGAGTTGTACATCGTTGAGAGGAACAATCATATAGGTAGAAAATTGTTGTCCTTCTACCATATAAGTAGTTTGAGGATTCTTATTGTTAGGATTTGGCAATGGCTGAGCTGGAAGTTGATTTGTCTTCTGTTGGTATGGGAGCATGAGTTGAGGATTTGTATTTTGTTGAGAAGGTTTTTGTTGTGGAAATGGCAATGAAAGTTGTGGATTTGGGCTTGGAAGTTGTGGAATTTGTTGATTTTGAAAAGATGGAGGATATTGATAAAATTGAGCAAATCTCCCATAAGGATTTTGCATCCCTTGTACCCATGGCTGATATGAGTTTTGATGTTGGGGCCAAGGTTGTTGCCAAGGAGTCCAATTTGGTGGGGTTTGAAGATTCATAGGGTTATTAAACCCTTGAGATTGTTGTCCCCGCCAAGGTCTCCTTGCGACAAAACAGAGAGATTCTATTGAATTTGGATCTTCTTGAAAAACAGCTTTGAGTCCAGGGATTGAAGGACAATCCTTGATTTCATCATTTTCTGAGCAAATCATACATGTTTCTACAACTTTTGCATCCAAGGGACATTCCCTTAAAGCATGTTTCTTTCTACATTTCGGACAAAAGATGGCTAAAGCATCTGTTTCTGCTTTCTGCTTGTTTTGGATCTTAAGGGTGTCTAGTTGTTCACTAAGACTCCCTAAAATATCAGTTTTAAACTCATCAAGCATGTTACCAATCTCTGCCCTACTTACTGATCCAGTTGCAGATTTGTTAGCCCTAATAAGAGAAGAATCCCTAGGCCCTTTTCCAGTTTTATATTTTCCCCTTGAGAGATGGATACATAGTTCTGTTATATCACGAAATGGAAGTTGAGAAATGTCTCCTTTCCCCATCATGTTTAAAATGTCTATCCATTCATCTCTAATGGCTTTTAATAGAAGGGCTTTCAAGGTTTCATTATCTAAGTTGCTCATCTTTGCTCTTTTCAAGTTGTATTGAAATCTTTCAATTAAATCTTCCAAATTTTCATCTTCTTTTTGCATCATTTTGAATACCTCATCCTTGTGATTGGTGGGCATACAATAGTCCAAGTATCTATCCAAAAATGTTTTTTTCATATCATTCCAAGTCCTGATAGATTGAGTGGCTAATCCCATGAACCATTTCAAAGCAGATCCCTTCAATGTTGAAGGAAACAGTTTGAGTTTTTGAGAGTCTTCCATATAGTCATAAGTTCGGCACACAACTTCAAACTCAAACAAAAATGTTTCAGGATCCTCACTTCGCAATCCATAAAAGTTAGGGAGAACATATGGTGAGATATTTTTCATTGTTGCATGAGTTTCCTCATCAACTATAGGGAATCCCAACAAATCCCTATTTCTACCATTATTTCCTTCACCATTGTTATCTCCATTATCTCCTCCTCTTCTACCTCCACCTCTATTTATTACTTCCTCTGCCATGATAGTTCCTTTAGAGTCCTTATAGTCCTCTAGTTCTTCTACCAAGGAAGGATGAGAGAAAGTCTCTTTGTTTTCTAAGTGGGTTTTAGTAGGTGGTATAGGAGAATCCTCTAATTCAGCTGTTCCTTGACTTCCAAAAATCTTAAGGCTAGGGGTAGATGGTGGTGAATCCGGTCTATGCCTTGAAGAAGATGGAGTTGTGAAAATCAAACTCTTGGCTTTAGCTATAAACCTTCCCCTAGAATCTCTTGCTCTATGCATGTCATTTTTTATTTTTTATTTTTAAAAAGTTGGGCTAATAATTCTCTTTCTGATCTTCCAGATCACACTAGGTGCAAGAAGAGAGCATACTTAAGAAATTACTAAACCAATAACTCTCTTTTCTGATCCTCCAGATCACACTAGGTGCAATAGGAGAGCATACTTCAAGAAGTTATCAAGTTTCCCTTCTTTTATGATTTTATGTTTTTTTTTTTTAAGAAATTGGCTACCTAGTTACACTTCCCCGGCAACGGCGCCAAAATGTTTGGTCAATTTAGTGTGTCCTAAATTGCCGCATTTAATTTGTCAATCCGGGAATCGTAAGCTGATGAAGTGCGGCGCACTATATGTGCAAGATAACCTATTTCTTAACTTTTTGTCGTTTTTGGTTTTTCTAAGATGAAATGGAAATTCTAAGATGAAAACAAGTTTGGTTATGTTTTTTCAAGGAAGTGATATCCCCTATAATGATTTACCAACTTGAAACTTTAAAAAGAAAATTGAAATTTACAATGACAAGACTTGAAAGAAAATGAAAATGTACTGCTGAAATGAAAAGGTGCTACTAATCTAATAAATCAAAACAGTAAACTAGTGAGCATGAAAACCAAACTATTCTTGCTGCCAACTAAACACAAAAGAACTATGCTTAAGGAAATTCAAAATTGCAACAAAATAAATCTAAATCAGATTACATCAATTTATCTTCTAACCCTTCATCATTAGTCCAGCTATGATTTTCGGAAGTAATCATAAACAATTTGAGTAACTGATATTTAATTTGCAGAAAGTAAACTAATACTAAACCATACACTCATGATTCAATCCCTCACCATCAGTCCAGCTGTGGCTTTCGGAGGCACCCGAAGATGTCATGCATGATTTAATATATCTAAATTTGCAGAAAAGAAACTAATATTAAACTACACATTTCATAATGCAATCCCTCACCATCAGTCCAGCTGTGGCTTTCGGAGGCAACTGAAGATGCTATGAGCAGCTTAATATATCTAAATTTGTAGAAAAGAAACTAATACTAAACTACACATTTCATAATGCAATCCCTCACCATCAGTCCAGCTGTGGCTTTCGGAGGCAACTGAAGATGCTATGAGCAGATTAGTATATCTAAATTTTAACTACTGAAGCAGAAAAACAAAACTGAAATGTACAAAGCAATACTGAAATTAAACAAAAGCTATGAAAAGAAAACTAGCAGCAGAACAATGTTAGTTCCATGTCACTAATCAAAAAGCTATGAAAATGCCCGGGCGCCTATCTAAAACCTGAAACATAAACACTGATCAGTGATTAACAATCATAAAGCATGAAAGATAGAAATGAAATGGAAATTATGGAAGTGTATAAACAGAAATGAAACAACTGCAAAGTATGAATATATGAATGGATTATGATACAATGATTTCTAAAGAAACGAAATGAGAAATATACACTAATACACAAAACCTTAGCTGAGCAGGGGCCCTCTACACAGCTTTGGCAACGGTCCTCAAATACGAATTAAGTTGAAAAACAGAGTCTTCTCATATTAAAAAGCAGTCATTACAGAATGGTAATGTTACGGCACAAGTGCAGCGTAATCATTACAGAGCAGACTAATCAAAAGATAACAGAGACTACATTCACTAATATCGACTAACTTCATATGCGTATGAAAACGCAATATATATAACCTTCAAGGTAGGCCCGCCCAAGTGAATGAGGTCCCACTGGCGGTCAGGAAAGAGTGTGATGTGTTGGAGATGACAATGAGGCAAGTATACCAGGAAATGCTCACCCTGAAACAAACAGTGGCCCCGTTGGCAGAGGCGCGAGAGGAAACCAGGCAGAAACACGAACAGCTCAGGGAAGCCTCGGCAGCTTTGGACAAGATGATGAACTGGACAGCACAGCACCCGCAAGCTCCCGAACATGTGCCTAGGAAGGATTGGAGTCATACACAAGAAGCCAAAGTGAAAATTCGGATGAATATGCAGTCTAAAGACAAGCTGGCCAAAGATTTGGACAAAGTAATGTCTGCATATAATCACTTGATCAGCGGCATTGACTCCATGAATTCTCTTCATCACATTCCATCATTAGGGGCACTGAATGAGACTAAAGACTGGGAGCAGGTAGAGCATGAAATTCAGTCTTTTCTGCAACCCGTAAGACAAGCTGCTGCCGCACCAGAATTCGAGGCATCACAAGAGAACCTGAATCGGTTGCTTGTCACTCAAGTGCAAATCTATACCAAGCTTGCTTCCCTCTCAATGCTGATCTCTCAGAAGAAGGACACTCTGGTGCCGAATGCCCTAGAATGTATGCATCGAATAAAAGAGGAAAGCCCGCTTGTCGCTCCTATAACAGCAGATTACCAGACTTGGCGAGATTTCCTCAAGGGCAAGAAAGCCGACGTTCCAGAAACCTCAATTGCGCGACCACCTCCATAGTCAACCGTTGGGTCGCAGGTCGCACCTGCGACCAGGTCGCAGGTCGCAGGTTGCAATTTTCAGGTCGCAGGTCGCAAGTGTGGCAAAGGTCGCAGGGAAGCTGAACCGTCGGGAAGCTGAACCGTCGGAAGGCCATAAGTGCGTCTTTTGAATCTATAAATACCCCTGTGGGGCACATTGTAAAGGGCTCCTCTTTTGTGGACTGAAAGGCAATATTGCATTGTAATTGAAGAATCATACTCTTGACATATAATACAAATACTTGTTAAAATCCCTTTGATTGGATGATGTGTCTAGCTGTGACAACACTGCGTGTATTCTGTGTATAATTTCAGAATATCTTTTGATTAATGAATCTGTTTTGTTAAATAGTATCATTGATGCTCCATTGTTATCTATGATTGTGTTGATGATGCTCAAGTTTGCTATTTATTCTCATGATGAATGTTAATGAATTGTTTTATTAGCATTTCGTTATATCTTTCGGAAAGTTAAGAGATTTTCTCGCCATTAAAGAACTGTTTCTTTGGTGGTCAGATTATCTTGTATGCATTACCCCATAGATGTGTTGCTAACGACATTTCCTGGGCGCATGCATTTTTGTTTATTACCTTGCTACGCACAGTGTCATATATCAGTTTTGATACATCAGTCATGTATTCTGTATCATGTGAATGAGTGTATGTTTGCAGATTCAATCAGGTTGTTCGAGACCGAAGAGGAAGTCATTTAAGTGGTAGCCGGACCCACACCCCGGACGGGATCCCTACTCCAAACGGTTCAAAGTCTAATTGGGACTTTCTACCAGGGAGATCCCCTACTGTTGGCCGGACATATTTTCCCGTCAACAGATTTGGCGCTAGAAGGAGGGCCATGGCATCCTCCCAGCATACGACCGATATTCCATCACAAACTCCCCACCGGGAGGTCATAAATAACGAACCTCCTCTTCCCCCCTTAGAGGATATTCCAAGGGAGGAGGCTCAGTACTTTTAAATCACTAACGAACAATTAAGATCCTTACGCCCAGTTGCCCGTAATCTCATCAGGGATTTTACGCCTCAGCTTTCGTTCGTAACTTCATCGTGGATTTAAAAAGACATCATTATTGTCAAATAATCTCTCTAAAGGAACTAGGACTTTAGAAATGTAGTTAGTTTTTAGATCAATAATGTATTTCCCAGCCATGGTCTTCTTGGAAGACTTGTTTTTTTTTTTCAACAATGTCTTGCTCATCATCAATTTGAATGTTTGCAAACTCTTCAACACACTCCAAAAATTTCTGAATTTCCTTGTCATCTTCAAATACTTGCCAATATTTGATATTATCTGGAATTGAAGGTCTATTTTTTATTTGAACATCATATGTTGCCTTGACTTCAAGAGGAACTTTAAAAATTCTAGCGACAATAGCTAGTGAATCAACCATTTGATTTTCCTCTCTAGTGTCAAAATTTACATTAAATGCTGAAAAATAATGCTCAATCATGTCCCACAATTCATTCCTATAATTCTTCAATTTATATTTTTCATTTGATAGTTGTTTCTCACCTGCCTTATCACCAATTCTGAATCACCAAAAGCAACTAGCCGTTCAGCTCCCAAATCTTTCGCTGCCATCATACCCAAAACAAGCGTCTCATATTCAGTAGTGTTATTAGTGGTAGAAAATTGCATTTTATATGATATAGTTCGCTTTGATGAGTGGGATAAATGAGAATTACACCAGCTCCCGATCCTTCTCTTGATGAAGCTCCATCAAAGTACAATTTTCATATCTGTCCTCACTTTAAATGCTGCTTATTTGTATCTTGGAAATGTTGTTTTTCACTAATTTCAGGCTAGAAATTGTTATCATCAGCAGCAAGGTGTAATATGGATGACCACAATTCCTTCTCCTCAACATATATAAGATGATTTGAGGGATTATGTTGATCAATGATGATACAAGTCATTTGGGTTTCCCTATACAAACTCTTGAATTCTCTTCCAAACACTGGGATTGCGGCATATGACATATCCATCTGAAGGGTGTCTCTCAATTTTTTAGACCAAGATCTGGAAAGCAACATCCCAAATGTAGAAGGTATGTCTGCAACTGCTATGTCCATCACTAATATTTTCATAGGAAGCTGGGTGAGAGCAACAACCTAGTCTTTAATCACTCCTAAACATTTGATTTTTTTTGGAATCAAAGGTTTATAAGTCATGGTATTGCTTGGTGATTTCTAATCCTAATTCATCCATCACTTTCTTTGGCATTAGATTGTGAGAAGCCCCAGAATCTAATAGACAATTATGCAACAATTTGTCATGTATATTGAGTGAAAGATAGAAAGGTGGTGAATTATCATCATTTTGGTCTTGGACATGGTAGCCTAAGTAAATAGTAGGATGTTCAACCTCAATATTGACTGAATCAGGAGCGAGAGGTGGCTGTAACAAGATTTTAAAAGACTCTTTGTATGCTAGATTTTTCAACAATTCCAGAAGTGGGACAAGGATTTTAATTTTATTCAGTTCTGATTTGAAATTGAAATAAAGAGGAGCTAATTCTTTATTTTCTGCAGAAATTTTGATGATTGAGGCAGAATTATGAGGTGGAGGGACATCACTAACTTTGGCCTTTTGTTTAACAACTTGTTTGTCAGAATTTGATTTCTGTTGAGGTCGCCGAACGAGTCCTTTGGACCTCAAAGGATAATTTCTGTTTTGAGTTTCTTGATGTTTTTTATCATTTTGTGCATGAATTCGAGCATTCTCATCATCTACAAATAGATATATCCTTGATTGGTCTTCATATTCTTGCAAAGTCAAACAAGTTGATTGTGATGTTTCTCCTACAAGGTTTATGTCTTCATTTTATTCCTCATGTTCTTGCTGCTCTTCTTCAGCTAATTTATTCAAAGGAGGCTGAACATTTTGATCATCAGCATTCCTCCTTGGGCGTTGTAAGATTTGTTGAGGCTGAAAAGGTCTTCTGAAGGGAGCCTGATTTCTATTTGCTTCATTTGGATTGGCTCTAGCAGCTGGTTTGTTCTCTAACTCCAATTCTGTCATCTTGGAGGCAAGTTCTTTGATCAAATTGGGAATTTGGTCAATCTTTTATTCTACTGTAAGAGTTTTGGAGGAAGAAGGTTTTTCTTCTTTCATTTTCTTTTTGTCCTTTGCTGCTTTCTCCTCTTCCATTTTCAATTTATTTGAAGCCATAAGATTAGACTGTACTCCAATTGCAACCTCTTGCATAGGCATCAATGTTTGTGCTTCCTCAACCCTTAACCATAAATCAAACTCATAATCTAAAGCATTGACAAAAGTTATCATAACTGTGGTTTCATGAGGCTTAATTTCTTCAGGATTTTTTTGATAAATTTTACTAAACCTCTTTGTAAAATCAGCTAATGACTCATCTGTATTTTTTTAGAGTTCCAAACTCTGTAAGGTAGTACACATAGTCTTTCCTATCACCCCATTGTTTCAAAAATACTTCCTCCAATTCATCTATTCATATTATTGAGTTTTGTGGCAGACTTATAAACCATTTACGAGGTTCTTCATCCATGCTCTGAACAAAGAGTCTTGACCAGAAATCTTCATGTTCAATGTTCTGGTTATCAACATAACTATAGAAAGAAACCAAATGTTCCTCAACAGAAACTCCTTCTCCCTCCCCTGTGTATTTTGGAAGATATTTCAGATAATACCCTTGAGGAAGAGGATGCAAAGGTTGAGGAAGAGCAAGTGGTGCATATCTTGCAGCCACTATCTGCTACATCCTTGTAAGGGCAGGATGAGCCATGGCTTGTTGATGTACAATTGATGGATGGCTGGTTGATGTTGTTGTTTTGGAACTAGGAATTACAATCTGTGAAATTTGAATCTGATTTGGGACAACAAAAAATTGGAATTCTTGGGTTGATTATTCAAGTTTTGGGACTGAAAACAGTGGATTTTCAAAGATATGAACAAATAAGGTCATGGTTTCACCTTCTACAGAAGAATCAGATTCAAATGTTGTCTCTTGAGGGGATGAATTAACTTCAACTTTATTTTGTTGAGCTAAAAATTCAGATAAGTTGAAAGTCAGGCCTTCAGGAACATTCCCTTCTAGTGGATGAGAAGAGGATGACCCAACAACTGGATTTCGAGACAAAGTAAAATACTCTTGCTGAGGGGTAATAAAATACTAATATTCAGGATGAGTTTGAAGGAAATTTAGAATGGTTTTAAAATCTTCTTCTGTCAAAACATCCCTATCTAGAAAAGGTGCAATTGCCAGTACTTGTTCTAACTCCCCTTCTGTCAGCACAAAGTCTTCTGATTCCTTATTGAAACTTAAAACCTCTATTTTTTATTCTTTGAATGGAATAGTACTTAACTCAAATTTACTAAATGATGAGTGAGAAAAACTTTCAGCTGAACCTAGGTTAACATCATCTACTTTATTTTCTAGGGATGCAGTTTCAACTTGATATTTTTTAGAAGAATCTTTTGAAACCAAAACTTCTTTCGATTCTAAAGTAGATGTGGGTACATTTTTCTTTGGAATGTGTTTTTTATGTACCTTCTTCACTGACTGATATGTGGCTTCAACTGATCTTTGTTTTCCTTTTGCATCTTTAATGATCTTCTCCGGGTCAGCAACTGAAGTCACAGTAGGTGATCTCTGATTTCTCCTTGTAGTAGGAGGTCTCTAACCCCTCTTCCTCTTTGTGGAGTCGCCAGGTGAACCAATTTGCAGTCTTCTTCAAGTCACCAATTCTTGTTCAACATCAAGAATTGATCATCAACAATTTAAAACAAGAGACTCGGGAGAATACTTCGTTTCAAGGCCTTCATCTCCCGACAGACGCACCAAAAGATGTTAGCACTGGAATCGACACTTGGACTGGTTAAAGTGCTTGACCAGTCACATCCTAAGCTCTAGGTAAATTTAATGATTTGGATATATGATTGGTAGGTGGTTTAAACTCTCAATCACTAAAAAGGGATTTCAGTCAAGTTCACCGTCACACTAATGAGGGTATTGAGTCCTGATATGGTAGCAAAAGGTAATTTTGTAGCCTATGGAAAGAATAAAGTGTGAAATAGTGGAAGGGATAGTGGGTCTGCAAGGCAGAAATCCACTTTTTTGATGAAAAACAATACAAGAAACAGTTTGGTAATATATCAACAAGAGAAGGCTATATCAAGACTTAAAATCATCTTATTGAATATCATGAAACATCACTGTCATAAGGAATTCTCTTTAAACTGTCATTATATATATCTCATCAAGAAAGCTCATTGAGTAAGACTGATAAAAGTTGATAAGATACATAAATACATCAAGAGACTCATAAAAACATACAACATAATTTGAAATTACAAACTTCAACTAAAGAGATTGAGGTGTGGAAACACATAGAAAGATTAACAATACACATAGCAAGTAGGTAATAAGTACTCAAAAGTCTTCTTCAATATCATTCACTGAAAAAGTACACTGATCATATGAGTAAAAGATTCACAAACCACGAACCTTTTCTCCATTGAGTTTCATCATATATATACAAGAGATATTATGCTGACATCTCCACAAAAAGTGTGAATCTGTTCTAGAAAAGTTATTACATTCCTATACAAAAGATGAGGCTTATCCTAAACTTTAATACAAAGTGGTGCAACATAAGTGCAACATAAATAAAATAAACAACATGATGGCTAGTAATTCGAAGTGGCTGGAATGATGTGGCAATTTGCTGGCAGACTGCTCCTATTTTTTGGTACAACTACTTCCACAAAAAGTGTAAACAACAACTGAAGATGACATGTGGTTGTTTTCCCCAAAAGTGCAAAAAACATAATTCTAAAATTTGGAAAGGAGCTTGATAAATTGACACTTGGAAACAACTTCTTCTATTGTTAATGCATGCATGTAACTACTCAGTAGCACCCCTCGAGACTTGAACAAAAACTGCCTCCACTTCATTCATACAAAAACTCAGGAAATAATAGTTTCCCTTTTCAAAATTAGGTAGCTATTACCGGAAATTCTGCAAATAGCTGCATTTTTTGATTAGGCCAAAAATGTGTGAGCCTCTGTTGAAAGGGTTAGATAAAATCAAGTATTAAAGAAAATATTTTGAGAAACTTTGCCTTAGTGAGCCTTCTAGTCCTTTTTCCTGTATGCTTTCGTTTTTGAGCTCTGGCCTTCTTGGTTTCCTTTTCTGGGCTTTCATCAACATTGGTGATTTCATCTCTCAGTATAAGATTATCAATCAGTTTTCTATTCAGTCTAAGTTTGTTTTTAGGCCTAGTGTGAGGCCTCTTAAGGTATGGGTTAGGAATATAGGAAACCCTTCTTCTCTTCTGCACCATACTACTAGACTGACCTTCTTCATACTCTGTCTCTGAGAAATCTTCATCAGTGCTATCTTCTTCGAAGGATGAATAAGATCGAATGACATTCTTATCCTTTCCCCTTATAGGTGTCTTGGATGCCTTGAGGGAAGAAAACAACTGAGCTAATGTTGGTTCCTTGTTTTCTTCTTGCTTTTCTGCAACTGCTTTGATGGAGTGTTGAACTGGAATAGACACTTGAATTGGTACTTGAACTAGTATTTCAGGGCTGGCTTCCTCTAGAATTTTCTCTCCTAGGATCAATCTTTTTATGCCTCTATATCTTGAGGAAGAAGCTATGTTTTCCTCACATGTAGACTTAAAAATTTTCCTTTGTTTGAATCTCATGGAATGTTCTCTGATGAATGTTGCTAAAGTCTGAGGTTCCTTTGGAGGTTTCCTCACATAAACATTTTCTGCTAGCTGCACCATGGGTATGGGAGTGACAAGTTCAGTTCTAGCTCTCCTAGTTGAATTTCTAGTTTACCTACTAGTTGATGGGATAGATCGAGCTGGCTGTGAATCGTTTGGCATAGGTGTTGTGCTACTTTGTTCATGGGCATTTTGCTTCTTGGGTCTCGCTACCCTCCTCCTAGAGTTGATACTACCAAATCCCTCCTCCGTTAGGAATTTATCCCAGGTAGTATTTTTCTTTTTAAGGTGGTAGACAATCAACATTTTGATTAAACCCCTATGATAGAGGTTATGCAGGGAATAGTTAGGGATTTTCTGCAACTTCAAGGACATTTTAAGCAAGGATATGTATAGGAAGGAAGGCAAATTCAAAGGTTTGTCACCTGAAATATGAGCAAGAAATCTCATTTGGTATTGATGGTTAGAGGAGAATATACCTTCACAAGTAATGTAATGTTGCACAGTGGTGATTACATGTTGCCATTCTGCTCTAAAACACGAAATATGCACAGTTGGAGTCCATTTGGCATTCACATGCTCAGGTTTGAGGAAGGGACTTACTTATGTTTGCAGCATTTTCTTCTTGAACCAACGATCTCTAGTGGCCGAGGTTTGAGTAGCTCTGGCTATGATGGCTTCAGAGATTTTGAAAGTCTTACTCCCAAGCTTGACTTTCTCCCCATCAAAACTCTCGGCAAAGGCCTGTGCTAAAGCTACATTTTCTTCAGAAATTTTTTGCAAAAACTTATACTAGCATGTTGTCTTAAATTAGGGCTTTTCTCTAGCATCAACAAACCTAATGTTTGTTGGCTCAGACCGGTTAACGTTTCCACCTTTTCCCATTCTTCTCAACAACTGAGCTCCCTCTAAATCGTTGTTCAACCTGGAGGTAAAACCCTACACGCGGCCCTAATTTCCAACCTTGGAATGATAAACTAGTTGTTGGAGCATGTGACTCCGTTAGCTGTAACCTCCACAGAGAACCTCAGTCATGAAATTAATGAGCTTAACCCTCTGATGCTACGACTTTAGCTACGGTATGGTTTAATGACACGATTTGAAATGATTAAAATGTGGGTGCCAAGTCACCCCATAACTCATAACACTCCCCTGCATCATTTAATAATTGATACCTTGTACCTTAACTTTTTCTTCAGTCTTAGTAGGGTAGCTATAGGTTAGCTACATTAATAATATAACCATTCAACTATAATAATTCTCCTAATTCAAAAATCAATACTCTGTTAAAAAGAATAATCATATTATAACATAGGAGATCTTCAATCAACTTCAAAGAGGAATGTTTTTTTTCCCTGAAAATACTCCTTGCAGCTCCTTATGTAGTTCTAGAGAAATAGCTGCCTTTATCTCTATATTGAAATATAACCAAACTTCAGAGAAATAGCTGCCCTTTTCTCCGTGTCACCAATGAAAATAGGTTCCTGAAGAAATAGCTGCTCTTTTCTCTATGTCACCAATGTAACCTTCAATTTGGAGAAATAGCTACCCGTTTTTATCACTGTGTTACCAATGAAACTTAAACAGGGGTAGTTATTATTCCGGAAAGAGAAGCTATTATTTTATTACAAAAATTACCAATAAAATTCGACACTAACCTAAGTTAAAACAATGGTTTTAACTTCTTTTATGTACCTAAGACAAAATACCACCTATAAAACTCAAAAATATTTTTGGTTTTGAGGCTGTTTTTGGATTTTATTGAAAATGAATAGAACTTTCACATAGGCTAGGGAAGAAGAAAAATTTGAAAACAATGATACAATGGCGGTCAGACTATTAACATTTATACTGCTAACACCAGGCAAAGCCTCAACACTCCTTGATCTAGCAGAATAAAGACCACAAATATCTCCCGATCAAAATTTTCGGTAACCAACATGCTATCAAAAACCTTCGAGAGATTTACCTGTACAAACACAACCCCAATCAATAATATACTTTCATATGTACATACTCAAATACAAACCTCTAGGGTCGTTCTAGATGTTGCTTCTCAAATTATTGCAATAGGACTATTAACCGAATCTTTGACAAAATATTCCTCCATTATACACTTTACTTTCCTACTTTACATGCAACGACATATTCTTCAATCAGATACTGCTTTCCTTATTTACATTAGTACCTCAACAAAGAATTCTCCAATCATAACTATGGTTCTTACTCACAGCCTTCACTAAGACTTACAACTCTTAGTCCTGGCCTAGTGCATGACACATGAAGTAGAAAACCATAACCATCATTTCTTCTTTTATCCATGCTCCCTCTTATTGTAGGGAGATTAACTTCTTCCTTCGGTGTTGGAGAATCTGTCATGGCTTGCTTCCTTCTCATCATATTAACTTCTCTTACGGACTTCTTCACCAATATGATGTACCTGCATAACTTAGATAGCAAGTACAACCGATTCTGTAGAAGCATGAAGTTAGTCATAACAAAACTTTAAAGTAGGGGAAGCATTTAGACTTTCATAATCAACAAGAGACTTTACTTCAATACTTCAATCATCTAGCCCAGGTTTGATACAAACCCTAAATCACATCAGCGATTCAATCAAGATGACGAAAGATTAGTTCGGTCATATAACAATCCCTAGAAATAAGTCAAAAGAAAACTAAAGATATCTAATAACTTTCAAAAGCCATATGCCAAATTATCTACTAGGGTTTTATGTTAGCCCTAGATTTCAATCAAAACAAACACATCATAAATAACTTCTACTAGGGTTCAATGTAAGCCCTAGATTTTCCATCTATAAATTCTCAGCAAACATGATATAGATCTAGATGAATATACATACTAGAGAATTTAACCATTACTAGGGTTTAGTTGTAAGCCCTAAACTTTTCAATCATCATCCTAGAACATCAAAATTTGACTAGAGCTTGAATCCAAACCCTAGAACTTATGACCACTAGAAATTTGGTCAACACAAATTTCTAGGAGATTACCATCATGCATAAGCATATCATATGATTAGACAATATGTAATATATCAAACATACATCGACCAAGACTAAGCTAGGGATTCAATCAAATAAATATATACCTAAGGTTTTATTCCTAGGGATTTTCATAACAAGGATTTTGCTTGTAGACCTAACCAAAACCTAGGGTTTCGATTCATGTCAAAGCAAACCCTTATTCTATCAAAACTTCAAAGATTCGATATTTTGAACAACATCATTTCAACCCTAATAAGTTGGAGTTTTCATGATCATATCAAAATCCCAAACATGACATCAACAATATATTAGTCAGTATAGCAATTTATTCATTAATAACCCTAAGTAGGTTTAGGGTTTCACACATTATCAACATACCCTTAGGTTAGGGTTTTCTTGAGAACTTTTTTAGGGTTCTTTTATGCAAACAATTTGAGGTGTATAAGGTGGGTGGATTCATCAAAGGATGAATCATCCCAAACAAGAATCTCTTAAGATTCAAGAGATCTAGTCGCAATTTCCCGCTAGGGGTGTCCAATCACTTAGACAAGTGGGTGGGGGGCAGTTAAGGCTCGTCAGACCCCAAGCCACAGGCCCACCAACTCACTATGCTCACACAAGCGAGTGGTAAAAGCCTTGGGTCAGGCAATTTCACGACAAGGTGGTAATGTTAAGGCGCATGGGGGACATTGTTCTGCGCATTTCGGTTCTACAGGCGATGGTGAAGGTTGGAGCAGCGGTCTGTGCTGACGATCACCTACTAGCTCTCAAGCCCTGTCTTGAGCTCCGCCGGCTTGGACGGAGTAGAGGAGAAGACCCGTCGGGTAGTGGAGGCGAACGGTGGGAAGCAGGGAGGTATCCTGGCAACAGATATGGAACGCGTGAGTTGCACCAGGAGGAGGACAAGGGAGGTGGCAAGAAAATTCGAACAGTGGATGTGTTTTTGATTGGAAGAATTGGGTTTGTTGCGTGGGCGCCAACTCCAATTCCGCAGACTGTGCATCAACAACCCCACATCGTCGCAACTCCTAGGTGGTTGTGCCTCGGACTCGCAGAGAAATCTAGCTGCCATGCATTTTTTTATCTGTGGGTGGTGGACCCTCTACAGCTCCTTGGGCAATAGTGGAAAGATCGAGACTAGCCATGTGTCCCTCGTCTACGGGACCCAGGAGACACAGGTCGCGGTTCGAGCTAATCTTAGCCAAGGGTTCGGTGGTGGAGCGTGGGATTCCCAAACGAGCGAAATTGAGGCGAGTTGGAGCATTAGCGCAACCAAGCATGAGGCAGAGAAGGAAGCCTGCATGCCGAGAGAACGCGACCGGGCCCATCGTGGTGGTCTTGGCTGAGGAATGGATCATCAAGTGGTTCTAGAAGACCCAAGTTCTCACTCGGAGTCTACGAAGAGCTCGCACTCAGTAGCGGTCATGGTTGTCTCCCCAGCCCAATCCCTTGGCGAAATTGAGGCTCCGGCCACCCTTCACGCCATCTACACCCAACTTCAGCAGATTCAGCTCAACTTGGATACCCTGAAAGAGGAGAGGTACGAGGACTAGAATGAAATATTGGCTTACATTAACATTGTTCAAAACCTGCAGATTAATACCCTTGAGGCCCTAGAGAGTCTGCGTCGTATTCTAAGGCACTCTCAAGACCACCTCCGAGCCCTAGAAACTCAAATGGATCACATCAGCTACCACCTGCACCATCAGGATCGTCTCTTCGTGGCTCCTTTGCTAGGTCCCCTGCATCCACCTCCTTGATGATAGATTTCAGTTTGTTTTTTGTAATTTTGCGGCAAATAACCAAGTGCTTCGAATTCCTTGGCCAAAACCCAAGCTCTATGGGCATAGTATGCCTTTGAGGGTGACTGGATGTAATCGAGCCATGGTGGCTCCTCTTGTAAATTATGTTTTTGAGATGATAATATAATACCAGACTTTGACCAACAAAAAAAAAGGGAGCCAGTCACAACAAATGTTGGTAGTGTCGAGTGGATTTTCCAAAGAGAATTAACAAAACTTTATAATTTAAGACATACCTTTGTTTCTCGACAAACCTTCTTGTGATGCCTTCCTTCATGCTCCTTGATCATTTAGCCAGTCATTTCCTAGAAGTGTAAGTCAAATTATTCTTATTCATGCAATACATACTTTAAAGAAAAATCGTGATACCAAAAGCATACTTTAATTTCTTAAGATAGATTTCCTATGTAGCTATGGAGGATGGAATCCTAGAAAATTTGTTCCTTCTTCTGAGGACTTTTACTGAACATTCTAAATTACTCGTAAACCTTAGAGGGAGAGGATTAAGGGTTAATAGTACATTCCTGACCTTAGAATACATAGAAACAATGATTATAGAAATTCAAATTCTTATATACATACCTTATGATTTCATACCTTTAATTTTTAGTCCCAATACTTACTTGGTTCCTGACTTCTCGTGCTTGAACTCTCATCTAGATCCTTGATAGATAGTTGTACTAGGATTCGTTTAGAGTCCAGGTAAACTTGTAGTGAATGATATGTATCATATGATTTTATTTAACCACTATAACGATACTTAGAATGCATTCAAGACTTATACTACTGTGGTATCACTGAAGTATCACTGAGTTGATGTTACGAAATGTTGACTATGAGAAGACACGGATACCTTCTTGTGAGATTGAGATACCACTGAGACCTTTCCTCTGAAACTATAATCATCCTTGAAATGTATCTGAATTTATGTCACTGTGATATACTACTGAAGATACTCACTGTAATAAGGATTGCACTGAGATATTTTTGTTACACCGAGCCTTATCACTGTAGTTATATCCTAACTTGGACTGAATCATCATAACTGTAAATACACCTTTATCATTTACTCTCCTCACCTTCTAAATATGAACAACTTTCTCATATATTCTCCTCATATTTCTCGGTAGAAATAATCTAGAAATTGAGCTTTATGGAAGTTAGGAAAACTTAGATCCTAAATATGGAAGAAGAAACATGAAGACTAAAAAGCAGGGCTACTTGAAATATTGTTATAAGAGATCATTTGTGTTTTATTTTCCGAGATATTTGAACTTCCTTTAGAGATATACCGAGCTTTAATTAACTGTATATATTAACCTTATCATGGCTTCAACACTTAGTGCTTCAAACATATCAATGAGCTCGAATTATTCCGTGATACTGAACTAATTTATGAGATAACAAATATTCACCACACGAGTTGATTCGAATTTTTTTTGTAGTCTGTCACTTACTAAACTTGTTTATGGAGGATGCATTGATATTGCACCAAGCTAGATCACCCATTGTCTAAACTGTCTCACTATGATTTTGGACCTTTTGAACTTATCCTATGGAGTCAGTCCTACATGATGTCTTTGAATCCTTCTTGACTTGATCTCACTGATCTTCAAACTGCCTTTGACCATGACCATACCATGTTAGAGAAATGGAAGTTAATTAATTTCTCTTATTATGAAATTATATTCTGATGTTTTGTTTTTATCATTTGTTCTTTCAATTTATCTTATCTTATATTATCAAGAGTAATGCCAATAAACAAATAGAAGAAGACACAAAATTTAGGCACACTATCAGGGAAAAATCGCACTGTTTGGAGAGAACCCAGTCAAAATTCTTCCTTCAGTAGATTCAAGATGGGACGACCAAGACCCTTAGACTATAGACTTCCTCCATCAAGTCATCCCTTCATTGTGTTAGCACCAATATATCCTTTGCTTGCACCAGAACTTCATCCTCATTACCTTGACCGAGTTTTGTAGCACTGAGTTCATAGTTGAGATATCATCGAGTTTCAAAACTAAGATAGCACCGAGTTTCATAGCTGAGATAGAAATGAGAGTATATATAATCATCATAATCCGAAATTGTAGTATCACCATAATTTAGATAGCACCGAGATCGAATGAGTGAGACCCTTCTTACTGTGATAGCACCGAACTGCCATGGCATCCTTTTACTGTAAATTTCACCACACGTTTATCACTACAATTATACCAAGATCTTGACTGCACTGAGATTATCTTCTTAAGAAAGATCTGAACTATATCTTTGTATTGTGATCCAAAATTTCAAAGTGATCCTAAATTCTATGTTTGAAATGTGAAACCATAGCCTTGTATATATATTTTTTCCTCCATAAATGAGCCGACCTGTGCATTTTGAATAGTTGTGTCTATTATAAGGCCGACATGAATACTTGTGTGAAGCTGACTTGTAGGAGACTTATTGTTAATTTTGGGCAACTAGGTCCAAACTCCATGTTGCATTGCTCATATGATGACGATGATATTTTTGTTGGATTCCTCTTTCAGAGAGGTGCAAGAGTGATCTAAAGATATTCTTGTTTGGATGGCAAAACTTTTATTTTGATTTTATTTTCCACACTTGTGCAAATTTTCAAGGTCGGTTAGATTTGTAATGTAGGCTCACAAGCCCCAAAAGATGTGTCACACACCTTCCTTGATGGATATAAATTGGAGAGAGATGATGCTCATTTCATCATCATCTCATCACACACATTCATCTTCATTTGATTGGTTCGTACAACATTTGGAGGCTTCTCTCTCTCCCACATGTGAATCTGAAGCTGGAGAATTTCAGACTGTTTTTAGGGCATTTGCTGAAGCGTTGATCAGCATTGACTGTGGGTCAAACTTTGGAGTTCGACTTCAATTATTGCACAAAAGTTTCGATTTTTGGAGGCCATATTGAAGGGCACAAAAATCAAGGTTGAAAGGAATTTGACCAAATCCCCTTTGACCGCAACGTTGACTTCTGCGTTGATTTATTTCTGTTGACTTGCGTTGACTGTTTGGGAGCTGTCTTTGAGGTGTGTGTGACTCCTGAAGGAAGGCTGATCTTGCATGTTGGAAGAGCTGGTTTGACCAGGAAAAGTCTTTGCTGGCTCGGGCATCCTATTGACTGCTGTAACAAACATTTCTCTCTATATTTGCTGGACAAGAAGAATTACAAATTCTGATATATTATTTGGCTTGTCTTTTGTTGATATATATTATGTTTTATCAACATTTTACTTTCATGTTTATGTGAATGCTAAATTGAATTGGGCCTATAAGAAAGTTTGAAGTAAAATTGCTTTAAGCATAGAACATGCCATGGTTATATAAAATTAACATGGTATCAGTGCTAAGGTGAAGACAAAGCCCAAGATAGTGTGGAAAGAAATCACCGAACAATTTGTCTTATCAAGGACCAATGGCCTCCTCAACCTATAAGGGTTTCAAATATGATGATAAGATGACTGATAAGTCTGATTAACATGCTTTGAAGATGTCAAGGCGAAGATGATTATCAGGGATTCTATACATAAGCACTTGGTTGCTTATATCTTCAAGCTGGGTACATCTAAAGAGATGTATGAAAAGTTGGTTAGCATGTTGAGGGCTAGCAATGCTAATAAAGTTCTCTTTTTCAAGAACAAGTTGAAGAATATCAAGAAGGGTAAAGAAGAATCCATTCAATCATATTTTATGAGGCTCACAGAAATCAGGAATGATCTCTTAGCTATTGGAGAAGAAGTAGATGACCGGGAGCTCGTTCTCAATGCTCTTGGGGGACTCCCCTGAGACTAGTTTGTATTTAATACTACGATTCTTAATAACAATGTGATTCCTGATTTTGATGAATTGTTGACAAGATGCACTCAAGAGGAAACAGGGATGATGGAGAGAGACCATCCCTCGAATGGGAATGGAGGTCACCCTACTGCCTTCAACACTCATGCAAAGAAGAGGAAGAATGGTGGTCCGATAAATCAAAACCATGGAAGAGCGCGTACCAAAGGAAGAAAAGGAAGATGTTACACTTGTAACAATCTTGGTCACTATGAAAGAGAGTGCACCAATAGAAGGGACTCTCCTAAAGATGATGACAACAACAACTTCAGGTGGAATGGAAATCAAAGGAACAACAAGTTCAAAGGAAAGAGGAAGTCTCCCTCTGATCAAAGTGGAAATGGGAAACCTTTCAAGAGGTTAAGGAATTCCAGGTATGATCAATCTAATGTTGTTGATAGCAAAAATGAGTATATTCTTATATTTTCCCTCTCTATTGTATCTCCTTCCGATGCGCTGGATAATTGGTTGATTGATAGTGATGCCTTAAGGAACTTCACTGGATATAAGGAAGCCCTCTCTGATTTGATTGAAAATGATACTAATTTGTAAATTATCCTTGGAGACAATGCTACCTATATTCTGAAAGGGACAAGGACTGTGTTCCTTCATCTAAATCAAGGTAAAGTCCTCCGCTTGCAAGATGTGTTGTATGTACCAAACTTGAAGAAGAATCTAGTGTCTATCTCGGCAATGGAAGAAAAAGGATTCAAGCTGGCATTCATAGATGGAAAGGTACACATTTGGAAGAGGAACTTCAAAGAAGCGTTCACTCTTGGTTTTAGAGTTGATACACTCTATCAGGTTGGATGAAGTCCGTTGGGGGCCATGACATGTGACAACCCTTCAATCCGAGCTATGGCCCCAGAGGTTTGCACACCTTCATTCAAATCCCTTCCCTAAGCAAGGAAGGTGGTGACATGGATGCTCGAATTCAAAGATGATCATGAAGGTGTATGTCAGGGTTGTGCCAAAGGAAAGAATATAAGGGGACCATTCCCATCGAATGTCACGAAGACATCTGATATTTTTCAATTGATATATTTTGATATATCTGGTATGCTACCCGTAACATCCTTGGGAGGATTCTTATATTATATCACTTTTATTGATGACTTCTCCCGCAAGCCTTGGATATATTTCTTGAAGAAGAAGAACGAAACATTCAAATGGTTTTGTATCCTCAAGGCATTGGTTGAAAATCAAACAAGGAAGAAATTGTTAGTATAGTCCCTTATTGTTGTTAGTGTAACCCCCTTATTGTTATTGTTGTACCCATGTAATCCAAATATTGTTATTATTGTGCCCTTACATTATTATTGTTAGGTATGCTAGGATTATATTGTGATCCCATGGACTCCTATATATAGAAGGAGGTTTTGTCATTTGTATCATCCACGAATTTTTCATTTATGTAATGTATTGGAGTTTGCCCCCTCGAAGTGGCTGTTTTCTAAGGCGTTGATCTCTCTTTTCTTCTATTTTTGGAGCTGGTTTCATAACAAAAAATCAAAATTTTGAGGACCGATAATGAGACCGAGTATGAGTCAAATGAATTTAATGACTATTTCAGGGAAGCTGGCATTAAGAGGGATACCACCACTGTGTATACTCCCGAGAAAAATGGTGTTGTTGAATGGAAGAATATAACCATTTTGGAAGCTTCCCGTGCCATGCTTTATGATCAAGGTCTTCCGAATTTTCTATGGGGAGAAGCTGCCAACACCGTTGTGTACATTTAAAATATATTCCCACATTTCGCATTTGACTCCAAAACTCCTAAAGAAGTCTTCTATGGTAAGAAGCCCGATGTCTCTTATTTTATAGTTTTTGGAAGTCCCATTTATTTTCATGTGCTGAAAGGAAAGAGGATCAAGATGGATGCTTCTGGGAAGAAAGGAATGCTTGTGGGCTACAGTGAAACCTCAAAGGCATATAGAATCTATGTGCCTGGTCAAAGAGAAGTGGAGATATGCCATGATTTCACCTTCGATGAAGATGTTGCCCTCAAGAAAGTTAGGAATCTTCCTAGCTCAAAGGAAGACAAATAAGAAGAAGCAGAGGCAGGGAAGTTGGAAGAACCGAAGGATGAACCGATGCCTGATGTTGAAGGTCTGATGGATCCTATAGATCCACCCTCTTCAAATAAAATAAGACCTTCATGGCTAAGAGACACTCTCGAAGAAGCCGAGAGACATATTTCCCCAAGGGGAACATTTCGTGAAAGTAAGAAGCCGAATAGGTATTAAGGGTACCTAGCAGCCATGAGTACTATTGTACAATTTGAGCCTGGAAATTTTGAAGAAGCTGTAAAGAGTTAAGTTTGGAAGGATGCTATGAACGAGAAATATGAGTCTATTATGTAGAATTATGTATGGGATGTGGTCCCAAGACTGAAGGACAAATCTGTTGTCACCTTGAAATGGCTCTACAAGATCAAGCATGGATCCGATGGAAGTGTTGAAAAGTACAAGGCAAGATTTGTTGCTCGAGGCTTCTCTCAAAAGGAAGGCATAGATTATGATGATATATTTTCACCTGTTTCCCACTATACCACCATCCGATCGATCATTTCCCTTGCTGCAACACAAGGATGGAGTCTCCATTAGATGTATGTGAAGATTTCCTTTTTACATGGTTCAATCAAGGAAGAGGTTTATGTGGAGCAACCTTAGGGGTTCGAAGTCAAATATGGAGACACATATGTATGCAGGTTGAAGAAATCCATCTAGGGGTTGAAGCAAGCCCCCAGGGCTTGGTATGAGAGGATCGATAGCTACTTGATGGAGCTGGGCTTCACTCGAAGTGATGTTGATATGAAACCTTTATTTTAAGGTTGATAAATAAAGGCCTCTCATTCTGGTTCTCTATGTGGATGATCTCTTCCTGACAAGTGTTGACCCTCTCATTCATCAATGTAGGAGGGAGATAGCTTCCAAGTTCAAGATGAAGGACCTAAGACTGACGCACTATTTCCTAGGCTTGGAGGTTTGGAAAAAGCCAGGTGATATTTTCCTTTCTCAAGGAAAATATGTCGTGAATATGCTGGAGAGATTTGGGATGGTGGACTACAAGTTCGTGACTACTCCGATGGAACTCAACTTTAAGAAGTTGTGTGGAAGAGGGAAATCCCACCGAGTATCGTCAACTCATGGGGGCCTTGATGTTCTTAGTGAACTCACGTCCGGACATATGTTTTGCAATGAAAACATTGAGTCAATATATGGTTTACCCTCATCACATTCACTGTATTGGTGCTAAGAATATCTTGAGATATCTTTGGGGCACAATCAACAATGGCCTGAGAACCACTATCGGGAGTATGAGGCTCCATGGATATACCGATGCTGATTGGGCAGGCAGTGTGGTGGATCGTAAGAGCACATATGGATGTTGCTTCACTCTTGGTTCTGCTTCGATACCTTGGATGAGCAGGAAGAAGAAATCGGTTGCTCTGAGCACGACCGAGGCCGAATACATTGCAACAAGTATGGCCTATTATGAATTTGTTTGGTTGAGAAAGCTCTTCAGTGAGCTATTTGGACATGTGCTAGATACCACCGTTATCCTTTTTGATAACTAACGTGGGATTCATATTTATGAGAATTCCGTGTTCCATGACCGATCCAAGAATATTGATATTAGGTACCACTTTTTTCGGGACATGGTACAGCGAGGCGCCGTAAGGCTCCATCACATTGGGCCAGTGGCCAGTGCAAATATTCTCCTGACCACAGGAAGGTCAAGTTCTCCCTGTGCTTTAATTGCTGAGAAGCGACTTGGATAGACCACATCCTGAGGGGTTCACCTGAGTTGGCCTATGAGCTCTAGGAGCTCCAGGGGGCTTCGGGATAGCTTCTTGGAGCTATAAGAAACCACATGGCGAGTTTCGCCAAACCTTGTTGGTGTACTTCTTCCCCATCATTGTGATATTGATCTGGTTCACCCTCTCTTTGATCTATGCCCCGCGTGCATCCTACCCATGGAGTTTCAGACTCATGGGAAGTACCTCTCATTTGGCCAATGAGGTGGGAAATGTGGATAGAGACCAATAGCATGATCGATGGACACATTGGGGATTGTCGTACTCTCTATGTCTAGGATGGAATGTGTCCAACACCTTGATCTATGATCAAGTCTGATCAGGTTCCTACCTCTAAAACGACTTTGGGTCAGTATGTGACTCTCTTGATTCTGATTGAGGTTTTAACCTCTAAGCTGGCTTCGGTTCTGCAGAGCGTGATGTCTTTGTGACTCACTCTCGTTCGTTTGGCCAGAAGAGCCAACAAAGCATGTTACAATAGGATGACATCGGATTTCATGATGATGATGATAATACATGATGGTACTACATGATAGGATGGCACAGGTGGACAGATGGAGTTCTCCCTAGTTAAGAAAGAGTGTTAAATTTGGGAAACTAGGTCCAAACTCCATGTTGCATTGCTCATATGATGATGATGGTATTTTTTTTGGATTCCTCTTTCAAAGAGGTGCAAGATTGATCTAAAGTTCATCTTGTTTGGATGAGCAGAACTTATATTTTGATTTTATTTTCCACACATGTGAAAATTGTCAAGGTCGACCAGATTTGTAATGTAGGCTCACAAGCCCCAAAAGATGTGTCACACACCCTCATTGATGGATATAAATTGGAGAGATATGATGCTCATTTCATCATCATCTCATCACACACACCCTTCATTTGATTAGTTCGTACAACCTTTGGAAGCTTCTCTCTCTCTCCCATGTGTGAATTTGAAGATGGGGAATTTCAGGTTTATTTTAGGGCATTTGCTGAAGCGTTGACCATCATTGAGCGTGGGTCAAACTTTGGAGTTTGACTTCGATTCTTGCACATAAATTCTGATTTTTGGAGGTTGTACTGAAGGGCACAAAAATCGAGGTTGAACGTTTAATTTGACTGCAGCGTTGACCAACGTTGACTTCTGGTTTGATTGATTTCTCTGGACTTGGGTTGAATGTTTGGGCATTGTCTTTGAGCTGTGTGTAAATCCTAGAGGAAGGTTGATCTTGTATGTTGGAAGAGCTAATTTGAACAACCAAATTCTTTGCTGGCTAGGCATCCTGTTGACTGCTATAACAAACATTTCTCTCTATATTTGCTGGACAAGAAGAATTACAAATTATGATATATTATTTGGCTTGTATTCTGTTGATCTATTATTATGTTCTATCGACATTTTACTTTCATGTTTATGTGATTGCTAAATTGAATTGGACCTATAAGAAAGATTGAAGTAAAACTGCTTTAAGCATAGAACATACCATGGTTATCTAAAATAAACACTTATTTAGGCCGACTTTGGAGACTTTTGTTGAAGAGACCGAGGATGATGTCCTTGAAGAAGATGACTTGATGGATGATTCTTTTGACCAAATAATAAACAACCTATTTTACATGATTTAAAAGCAAAAAATGAGTCAATTTAAATCTGTAATGACTAACCTAGAAGTACACAATGGGGACCTTAATCTAAATAAGACCCAAGCGTGAAACACATGCTTTAATAAGTCATTTAATAATAATAAATTATTTTTGACAAATATTAATAATGAAGACTGAACCTAGTTACATTCTTCAACAAAAAATATTTTCTGAAATTCATTCTTCAATCAAAAATAAGCTATGCCCTCCCTCTAAACTTGGGAGAATCTCTTTATCCAAACTCCCTCTTAATCTTAGGAATACCTCTTCTATTCAGGCTTCCTTAGGGATATCAACTTCTTCTTTTCGTCATCGAAGAATCTTTCATGGCTTCCAACCATTTCATTAGAGTTATCATCATCCTCATCATGTTTATCTACCAACATCATATTGAAGTTTGTGTACTTGCATAACTTAGATAGAAGGTACAACCAAATATATAGAAGCATGAAGTTGGCCATATCAGAATCACTGAAGCATTTACACCTTATACATATCAGATACCCAAGCTTAATTACAAATAAGAGACATATACTCTTCAACATCTTGCTAGGGACTTTTTCATAACAACTTTCATTCCATCTAGGGTTTTAATGTTTCTTTAAAAGGTGTAACATATCCTACTATAACATATAACAAACCCTAAAAATAATTAAAATAAATATAAATCTACAAGGCATCTAACAACTTTTAGAATTCATATGTTAGACTTTCCATTAGGGATTCATACAAATCCTAGATTTCATACAAAAGAATCAATCAAAGTCAATCACAACTTAGTCATTAACACAACCAGTTTCCACTAGGGTTAGTTGCAGACCCTATATTTTCAATCAACCATCAAATCCAACCAAAACTCATATTTAAACAATCTTACACAAATCTCAAATCATCATATTGTCATTATTCATTAAATATTTTCACTTCTACTAAGGTTCAAATTCAAAACCCTAGAATTTCATTTTCATGACCTCAACAATCATTATATAAATAGATCTGAAATTGTTACATCACACATACTAGAGAATTTAACTACTATTAGGGTTTAGCTACAAATCCCCATATGTCCAAATATCATCATCCTAGAGTCTCATACAAGGACTTATATTAAATCCTAAAACTTATGACCATCAATAACTAGGTCAACACATGTATATAGGAATTCATTATCATGCATATGTCCATCAACATTAATGCATTAGACATACACTGACCTAGACCAAGCTAGGGTTTTGACAAAAAAGGACATATCTATATATACCTAGGGATTGTGCAAAGGTATATTATATCATGTGTTATTCAAACCCAACTTCAAAAAATTATCAATACGAGTTACACAACAAATTTGATTAGACAAGGGTTTGATCAGGCAAACACACACATACCAAGGAAATAATTTCTAAGACATTATAAGGGTATTTCTTACACATTCCACCAAACCCCAATGAGTTATAATTTCAATATAGGAACATAGAAAACCAAAAATTACTAATGTTTCAAAGGTCCAAGACTTTAGAGTTTATCATTCAACCCTTAAAAGTTAGGTTTTCCTAATCATACCAAAATCCTAAACATGACATCATCAATAAAAAATTCAAATAGAATTTCACAATAACCCTAAGCAAGCTAGGGTTTCACACATTATCAACATACCCTTAGGTTAAGCTTTTTCCAGAGAACCTATCTAAGGTTCTATATAATCAGTTAAGGATAGGAGTGGGGTAGATTTATCAAGTGGGGAATCAACCAAAATAAGAATCAATATGATTCACTATAGCTAGACACAACAATGTTAGTAATAGATTTTCAAAGGAGTAAACATTTATTATAAAGAAATCAATATTTTAAAGCATATCTTTGTCCCTTGACAAACCTTGTCTTGAGAGATCCTCATTCTTACTCCTTGAGAATATAGCAGATGTTTTCCTAATCAAGGCAATAGAGGAGAAAGGTGATTAGTATTAATATAATCAAAAATTAAAGAAGTACATGAAACCAAAAGCTAAAAGGAAATGAGATACTTATCTTTGGGAGTTATTGAGGGCTCCCTCCAAATCTTGAGGGATACCTATAAACTTATAAAAACAATAAAACCTCTTTTCCAAAAATATGTTAAAAACCTGTAAATTCTAAAAAGTCAAAATATAAAATAAGATATCTAAGGCTACAAAAAAAGTACTTAGTAGTGTAAGTCCCTAATGTCAGATTCTTCAGGATTGACTTTCGTTGGGTCTCCTTCTTCAACAATGTTGGCTTGATCTCTTTCTCTCTTCTTTTTTCTCGGATTGTTGGGACAATCACTCATATAGTGACCCTTCTTATGGCATTGATAGCATTCTACCCTAGACATGTCAACTTTATTCCTTGGTTCTTTCGATTTATTTCCTTTATGGTTAGCAATGTAGGCATTTGATACTCCCTCAGGATTGGAAACTAATGAGATCCTTAATTCTTCCTGACTGCATGCAATCCATAGTTCTTCAAATGTGGTAGCTACCTTCCAACTGTTAAGTCTTGCAGCAAATGCGCCCCAAGTAGGTGGCAATATTAATAAGGAAGTGATCACGAGTTCTTTGTCTAGAATAATTTCATCAATGGCCAAAAGATCATCCCTGATTCTTGCTATCTTCACAAATATGGAGGCCACTATGTCTTCTTTAGTCATCTTTGTAGTCCTTAGCTCATTCTTAAAACTTTCTACTTGAACATTGTTCTTAATAGTGAAAAAATTCGACAAGGCTTCATAAATTTCCTAAGCATGGTCGAAGTTGGCTATGAATGGGACAAGGTTGTCCTTTATTCCTACTACCATTAGAGTCATGGCCACCAATTCTAGTTTCCTAAATTTCACTTTGTCAGCATCATTGGAATCCTCTATAGTCTTATTTACTTTTCCTTTGACCAAGTCTAGTACCTTGTTCTTTTCAAGGATGAGGTCGATTCTCTTCTTCGAGGACATGTAGTTTGAGGCAACTTCAAGTTTGTTTTCTCCCTTGATTGTGTTAGACGTCTTCTTAGAATGTATTAGATTCCTTCCCTGAGATGATCCTTTGAATTGTTCCTTGATTAAGTGCTAAAGACTGCCTTTTTCTTCCTTCTTCACCAAAGCTTTGAAACCATGTTAGAAAATCAGAAAGGTAGAAATATTCTTATTCTTGATAATTACTTGTGATGTTTCTTGTTATTACGATTCTTTATATCTTATTTCTTTTAGTTCATCAAGCAATTACCAAAGCGACAACACATAAAACAATAGACTCCAGATGTAGTCACTATTACAGGGAAAAACCCCCCTCGAGGGGAAAACCCACTTAAGAAATTCTTCCTTTCAATAGTATTATTTGAGACTCTTCACCCTAGACAAACACCAAACCTTCCCTCCACACCAAGTCAACCTCCAGAATTTCGACCCCTTTCCAGCAACTTTGATTAGGCAGCATCATCTGACAACAATGAAACTTGGAAGACTTCGATCTCCCAATATGAGGACGAAAGAGAGAGAGAGAGAGGCACCAAAATTTCGATTTCTTCTTCTCCTTAGACTTCCCCAAACTCACACTTCTTTTGGATTCCCGACAATAGAATTCACACCTTTCCCAGCTACAAGAGATATCGAACTTCTTGTGAGAGAGTGTGTTCCAAATGAATTCGATTTTCTTGTATTTATAGGCTCCATGTGAGGTCGAATTAGGGTTCTTAGGCCGACTTGATCTCTTCTAGGCTGACTTGGTGTGGAGGATACATAAATCATGTTTGAATCAATATCAAACCTTTAACATGATTTAAAAGCCTAAGAAGGGTCTATTTAAAAGTACAATGACTCTATTGATTCAAAATAAATCCAAGAAGTCCTCAATGGGGACTTTGACCTAAAGCATGGTGACCCAAGCATGAAACCCGTGCTTTAATAAGTCACAATAATAATAATTAAAATTCATTTATTTATTCTTTTGGCAAGTACATTAAAAGATGACTCAAATACATTAAATTAAGACCAAAACTAGTTACATTTTCCAACAACTTTTCCCCTACCAATTACTATCTAAACTTTTCCAAAGCGTGCATGATGATAAGCATCTGTTTGTTGTAGATGGAATAGAGTCTCTCAAGTTCCCTAAGTTTTGGTTTTCAAAGGCTATCAAATTTTTATTCTACATCAACACAACTCCTATCCCCTTACTTAAAGCATCATATTCTAATACAAAGAACTAACTGAAATCAGAAAGTGCCAGCACCGAGCAATATCTCATCACCTCTTTGAGTTTGTTGAACACCTTCTTCAACTCTACTATCCATCTGAACGCCCATTTCTTCGTTAGGTCAGTCAATGGTGCACCCAACTGAGAGAGTCCCTTAATGAACCTCTTGTAAGGTGTGATGATCACTGGTTTGGCCCCCTCCTCTAGCTCGATGGTGTGCTCAAATTCCTTGTTAGGAGGTCTCCCTAGAGGGGTCTCTCCAAAGACCTGATCAGGATTATTCAACAATAATTGAATATTTTCCTGATACTATTTGCTATTATATGATGACTACTGACTAGAAATTAGACATTTTTTGTTAAAGTTGTATCCCCATTCCTGAATATAGATTCCATTTTAGCAAATACAACTCGAGAAGCGGCATTGGACATACCTCACAACAATACCTTATTACTGCACGAAGCCCTTAATTCCATCTCCATTACCTAGTAGTTCATTGAGAATTTTACCAACGAGTATAACCACTGCAAACCCAATACAAAATTGGTGGGAGTAAGATCCACTACATATAATTTATCGGTCAATGTGTATTTTCCAAGTGTCACCTTCAAGCATGGAACCCTCTGTGTGCATTTTATGCTATATCCATCAACCACCACAACGTGCACTCAAACTCTTATGCGGAAATAATCCTCTTTGCCACCAAGGCTGCATCGATGAAATTGTGGGTTTCCCCACCATTGATCAAGGTTGTGACTTGTTGTCCCTATATGGCCCCCTTGATACTAAAGGTGTAGTACATAAGAACTCCAAAAAGAGTGGTGATAGTACCATCCCTAATCCCCATACAAGGCCTCTCATCCCCTTTAGCTTACTCATGGAACTACTCCCCCTCTGAAATGCTAGGCTTACTACTTGGTACTGGTGTCATATCTTCTTCATTTTTATTGTCTGGCAACCCCTCAATATAGTGGACCTTACCTTTTCCCAAGCATCTGTGACATGGTTGCCATGGTTCCTTGCAACTCGAGAAAAGTGATTTCTTCTCATCTCACTTTGAGTCTTGTCATTCATCCCGTCCTTTCCATCCTACTATTTATTTTTTATAGTCTTCTTATCTAATAATTAATTCTAATGATATTCATTTAAATTCTCTTGTATTCGCATTTATCATTAAGCAGTTACATAAAAATATCTTCAACAGTAGAGCAGTAGAATCATAAAGAGACAACCAAACAAGAGACAAAATCATTTACCCTTGGAAAATCCACATGGTGGAAAACCCAATAACATTTTCCTTAGATAAATTATTTAGTTCAAAAAAGATACATCTAATTCTTCTAGCCAAGAACACCGTAAAACTGACCGCCAATATCACTATGGTCAAACCTAGTCAAACTTCCCTTCGGCCAACTCACAAATATGTCCAATAAACTTGACCTAGTTTGATCTGTCTATGTGGAATTTCAACCTCCCAGAATTGCCCATAAACTCAACCTTGTTGCTGCCCATGAACTCAGACCTTTGCACATAAATTTCTGCCCAGAAAACCCTCAGAAACTCACACATGCGAGGCCAAACAAGAGAGAGAATGCATGAGATATATTTTCCCTTCTTCATCCTTTGTGTCTTCATATTCTTTGTTTAGATTCCCATAAAAAATATTTTGTCTTGTGTGATCTGAATTTCCCAAGAGGAAGAGGTCGAATGGCATATATATATAGTGATTCTGGCTAGCTAAAAGGGTGTATCTCTGCCCAGGGTTGATTTGAATTGAAGGAGGGTAAACTTGACCTTATTTGGAGCCAAAAATTCAAAAATTCTCTTTTGAAACCGACAGGAAGAACATGTCTTATATTAATTATATTTCAAGAGATAAAGTACAAATGACATGAAGAACATTTCTTACATAATTCAAGGGCTAAAATATTAATTATGAAGACTCACCATACCTACAAAATTCAACACTCCCTCTTAGCTAGGGATAGGGAGGTATTCACAATGACTATCATATGTTCTCTTCTTGACATATTTCTCTAAGAAAAGGCTCATCTTTTATCATCAACATCAACATCATCTGATTCCCATAATCTTGGTCAACATCTTCAACAGGCTATGGTAAAAGTCTACAACATCAACTCGGTACCATAATTCCGGTCAGTACCTCTGACTTATGGTGTATCACCACCATAATCCTAGTCGGTACTCCTGATACATGGTACACCATTAACATCAAATAGTCACCATAATTCTGGTCTCTCTAACATATGGTATACAAACTAGTCTTGGTTCACCATCATCCAAGTCAATATCTTTGACTCATGGTGAATCTCGATTGGACTCACTCTTCATGAATAAGTCTAGACTTGATGATAAATGTGCTCAATCAACCTATTTAGAGAGTCTGAGCCTGATGTTGAATGGCACCCACTCAAATGAGCGATTATGGGCCTCTAGGATAATACTTCCTAATTCGAGTCAACATACCTGACACATGAAGAATGTTTGTCCTATGTCGAACCATTCTCGCTAATTTCGGTCAAGATAGTTGACTAAGAGAGAAGCTATGTTGATGTGTTAGTCCATTACCTGCGAAAATCAGCTTGCATATGAATCATGCTCAACAAGTCGTCACTTGGAGAAATTCACCAATTATCCAAGTCGTCATTTGGAACCTGGTCAACACCTATGACCTATGGTGAAAACCCTTAGCTATAACCATTCCTGCATGCTAATTGAATGGTAACTTTCCTTTCTGATGCTAGAGGCACTCACTCACCCACTTGGGGATCACTCTGGGCCTTGATGCTTTATGGACCATTCTCCCTAGCCACATTTTGTGGCCCTTGGTCAATACTTTGACGTGTCTGCCCCTTGATGCAACAATATCACCACTCCCTATAATCAAGGAAAAATTTCTCAACTTCTCTAGCTTATCCCTAAAGTATTCAAACTTCTCAAGCTTTCTCCCGAAGTATACAAACTTCTCAATCTTGTCCCAGAAGTATACAAACTTCTTAAGCTTGTCCCTAAAGTGTATAAACTTCTCCCCAAGATAGAGGCTTTATGAGGATGTTAGAAATTTTCTCAACCGTAGAAATGCATTGGAGCCTCATTGCTCCCTTCTATACCATGTCTCAATACTTGATCTGAATGTGCTTCGAGCTATCATCATGGTCGTCTCCTACATCTGATCAAACAATCCAGTGAGAAATTACTGAAGCCATACTGCTTCATAATCTACCAAACTAGCTGCAATATACTCAACTTTTGCAGTCCTAAGTGTGACAAATTTTTGCTTCTTGCCCATGAAAAATCCAAATTGAATCATCAAAATGATGTGCTCTTAATGTATTCAATACTCTTTGTCCAATTTGAATATGTATATCCTTGCAACCGCATCCTTGGAACCATCAACACAACTACTTGACACTGAAGCAAATCCTATTGCAACAATCTGGCTTCTCCCTTTGCCACTTAGCTTCTTTATGCTCCTATTAGAAATAAATCATATAGGATCAACCTTGATCCATCAATCCAAAATTTATATGCAATCTTCTATTTGAAGGTAGGAGACTTCTTCATGTCCCTCAAAACCTTGAGGTGGTTCCATTTACACTTCTTCCTCAAATTCTTCATGGAGAACAAAAAAACGATCTTTACATCCATCTGATGTAATTCCATAACATAAGAAATAATTCTAATAGAAGTGTACTTGGAAACTGGAGCAAATGTGTTTTCATTATCATGTCCCTCTTTTTGGCAGATCCCTTTAGTCTCTCTATGTTATCGTCTGTTGCACGCTTTATTTTGTTGATCCATTTAGAAGTCACCACTGACTTCTATTCAACACAATCAGGGTATACTTAAAACTTATAGATCTACCTTCTCCCTTTGAGCTCGTATATCATCTAGTACAATATCTCTAAACATAAATCATCGATTTTGGGAAAATCCTCTTGTCACAAGCTTTTCTTCGTTCTTCCATTACTTCCATCTGTTGCTAGAGCCTTGGAAACCTTCACTATATACCTTCAATCCTCACAAGGAGGCCATGGAAGAGGCTAACTAATAGTAAAATAATAATAATAATTAAGGAAGAGATATCTAAGTTACTTATCTTTTGAGGAAAATGTCAGTTTCCTCTTGATCTTAGCCTTCTTGCACCCATCTTGAAAATTTATCAAGATTGTCCTCATCATCAACATGATGTCATTCCTTCCTTGCATGAACTAGGGTTTCATATTTCAATGAAAACATTAATATAGGTCCAACTCTAGGGTTTTATCCACAAACCCTAGGGTTTTTAACATCGAAGACTTCCAGTCAAACCCTAGTTTTTCAAAATTCATTTTATACTTTTTCAACCCAAGTAGCCTATACATCATCATAGCAGTGGTAATAATGACACATCAAGTTCTTCAAATCACTCATCTTTCTTAAGAGTACTTTTGTCTCCAAAATTGAAAGATAACTCAACCTTTTCTTCATTATAAGCTTGTTATGTCAAAAATTGAACTTGCTCCATCACAGTGTGTATTGACAGTGATCCTTTTTCCTTATTTTTAATTCTTGGGTTTCAAGATTGAAAAAAAATAGGTTCCATCCTCAAAATACCATTGGAATCAATAATAAAAAATGCAATGCATCTTCTAGGTCCTTTATTTAACAGTGCAAGGTTCATGACAACAAATGGCGTTGATACTTTAAGAGCTTGTAGCTTCAACATCGTGCTTCTGAACACAATGCAATATCTTAAAGGAATAAAATAGGTTTATTATCTCACACTTTATCTTTCGGTATTGGCCTTATCTTGCTTTGAGCCATAACCCAAATTATGATGTTACCATTTGAAATATCAAGATGAATTTCCTTCCACAAATTAGTAGGTTTATTTAACAATATTTCTGTATGATTGAAGATCATATGTGAGTTTCATCATTGAAATTATAGGTGGCGTGGCTTCTTCAATAGTCATCACAACTTCCCTTGATGGTTTCTTCAAGGATTCCTAATAAATCAAACCTTTAATACATTCCTATCCTCATACTCTTCTTTTAAGAACTCATCATTATAATGTACTTTCCATGGAACTAATGTGCTTTGTATGGAAATAATACATGGAACCAAAGTCCTTCAGATTAGATGATATGTATTGTATCTTATATCAATCCTAGTAGCCATAACAGATCTTCAAGGAGAACTGGGCATGAAGCACTTTAAACTAAGACATCAATCCAATCCCTTCTTTTATGTACAATGCCTTCCACAACTCAAGGACTAAAAGTAGACCATATGCAAAAAATATGATTTTGTTGACTTATCTTCAGACTAATATTTTCAAACTTTTTTTGGGTGCTTCCTCCAAAGTGACACCACCATGGCTCCTCAAGAAATTAAGGGACTTAGCCTCTTCAATTCTGGAAATGACTCGGCCTTTTAAAAATCAATTTAACAATTTTTTCTACTTCAAAATATCGCACCAATATTTCAATGTGCTATGATTCAGAGACTTTGATATAGAAGTGAAATATTTTTTCTTTAGCTATATAACCTTGTTGGCTTGTTTCTCTGTCGCTGAGACAAATTCTAAGGCCTTCCTTACCAAATTTACTTTAGCGACCCGTGGTCATATTTAACCTCTTGTACCATATTTTACCTTTGAGGTATTTCGGATTTCTGAGGCACTCCAGACTGAGGCCTATTCTCATATAATTTGGACCTCCCTGTAACCAACCCTGTCGACCTACCTATTTTGTTATCCTTCTTTGGCCCTTATGTGAAATTTTTGTAGCATGAACTAGGTTTATTGTCTGGCAAGAGAACTCAGGTTAAGTAGTTTCTCTTACCTTTTCAAGACTACTCTTCAACTTTGCTCTGATACCATGTTGATTTTTCATAGTATTCTTATCTGATAATTACTTTTAATTATGCTCATTTAAATTATCTTGTATTCATATTTATTATTAAGAGATTACACAAAATATATTCAACAATAGAGTATTAGAATAATAAAGAGACACCCAAACACAAGACACAAGCATTTACCCTGAGAAAACCCACATGGAGGAAAAACCCAACAACATTTTCCTTAGAGAAATTATTTAGTTCAACAGAGACACATCTAATTCTTCTAACCGATAACAAGATCAAACTAAGCAATAATATCGCTATGGTCAAACTTGGTAAACTTTCCCTTCGGCCAAGTCATAAACCTGCCCAATCAACTTTTCCTAGTCCGGTATGTCTATGCTGAAGTATGGTCTCCTAGAATTCCCGAGAAACTCAACCCTGTTGTTGCCTAGAAACTTAGACCTCTGCACAAAAACTATTGCCAGAAAACCCTAAAAAAATCACGTGTAAGTTCAAATAAGAGAGAGAATGCATGAGACATCATTGTCCTTCGATGCCCAAAAAGAGTCTTTTGTGTTGTGTGATCTGAATTTCCCAAGAGGAGGAGGTCGAATGACATATATATAGTGATTTTGGCTGGCTGAATGGGTGTCTCTTTGCTTGGCGCTGAATTGACTTGAAGGAGGGCTAACTTGACCTTATTTGGAGTCAAAAATTCAAATTTGAAAATTCAAAATTTCTCTTTTGAAATCAACATGAAGATAATGTCTTACATAATTCAAGGGCTAAAATATTAATTATGAAGACCGACATGTTGAAACTTTTGACGTTCTATGTTATAACAATCACTTATTCCAAAACTTCTTTCTGCTACAATATTAGTTAAACAATTGTAGATAGAACATAAACCAAATAAACAATAGAATACAGCCAAGAACAAAATGAGACACAAATAATTTAGGTCTAATGACCATGGAAAAATCCACAAGGGGAAAACCCAACCAAATTCTTCTTCTATTAGATATAAATTGTTTAGCAAAGATACAAAGTACAATGAGAGATCAAGAGAATATAAGTTCACCCAAATATGAATAAGTTGTAGCATGAAGATCATTGGTAGCAACATTAGATGCAAACATTGAATCAACCTTCTCTTCAACTAAATCAACACCAAAACACTAAAACATTGAATCAACCTTGGCTCACCAAGTTCTTCTCTTAATCTCAAAATCTCTCTCTCTTACAATCTTCTTCAAGTCTCTCCAACTTTCTCTTTCAAGTTCGAATTCTTCTTTCACAATGCACAACTAATAGTGGCCAGGTGAGAAGGCATGAGACACATATTTAGGAGGAGCAACAAATTCTTGTCATAAAGGAGGAGAAATATGCATGCCTTGATGAAGAGTAACATATACCATATAGGGGAGTGTAACTCATGCCATTAATGAGAGATACACATGCCTAAGTAACTTATGCCATTAAGAGAGGAATGCATTCCTTAGTAACTTATGCTATTAAGAGAGGTACACATGCGTTAGCTAAGAGTGTAACATATGCATTAAAGAGAGCATAAGAATAATCTTTTATGAAATATCTTTAACGAGTGTAAGATGAATATGCAGTATTTCTGAATCTAAGATTGATGGTCCTATGAAGGTATCTCAGCACATGCTTTGCAAAAATCCAGTGTGCGTGTGATGGATTAATCATATATTGGATCAGAGTATTAACCACAAAACATGTTTAGTCTAGTGTTCACTAAGAAAATCAATGCCACAATCAGTTGTCGATACTCAGATCCAAATCAGAACCTGCAGCTTCACCACTTAACTTCTTGAAATTCATCTCCAATGGTGTATTCATGGAATTACATTCTATCATACCAAATATTTCCAGTAGCTTGACAACATATTTTCCTTGAGAAAGAAAAATATCACAAGGTCTTTGTCATTCCTTTAGGCCCACAAAGTAGTGCATCAAATGAAGATCTTCCATTTCAAAATTAGAAGCTAACTCCCTCTTACACTAGAGGATGAGAGGTTCTCCACCTGTCAAGAATAAGTCATCAACAAATAATACCAAAATCAAAGGCATACCTTGGAGCATTTTGAAGTAGAGATTTGGATCAACATTGCTTCTAGTAAAACCAAGATTCATTAAGAAGCTAGCAATGCGGTCATACTAAGCTCTTTGGGCTTGATTCAATCCATAGAGAGATTTATTCAGTTTACACACATGAGTTTTCCTATCATGTACTTCAAATCCTTGTGGTTGCTCCACAAATACTTATTTTTTGAGAAAGGCAATGCGAAAATAAGTTTTCACATACATTTGGTGAAGTGCCAATCCTTGACGATCAACTAGAGCCATAATAGATCAGATGGTAGTATATCAAGAAATATGCACAAAAATATCATCATAGTCTACTCACTCTTTCCGAGAGTAAACTCTAGCCACAAATATAGCTTTATATTTTTCAATACTTCCATCTGCACCATGTTTATTTTTTTACAACCACTTAGAAGTCACAACAAACTTACCATTGGGTCTTGGAACTACTTCCCATACATCATTATGTATTATGGACTCATATTCTTTAGCCATTGCATCTTTCCATACTTGATCTTTCATTGCTTCTTCAAATGTGCATGGTTCAACCTGAATAGTGTTTCTCATGGCTGCAATGTATCCCTAGAACCAACATGGCTTCTTGCTTTCTCTGAAGGATCCTCTGGGGGCAATATTTCTATCAACATCTTGTAAAGTGTCACAAAGCCATAATAGTCTATTTCTAGCAGGAGTATCACATGGAGGAGGATCCAAGGGATCCATGGGCTCCATGGGTTCATCAATAATATCAAGCTCAGACTGAGGATCTTCTTGAATTTCAAAGGAATCACCTTCTCTATCAACATTAATAGGAGGAATAGGAGTGTCTCTTTCCTTTCCAAGAGCTGCATCTTCATCTAATGTTACATCTTTGATAAACTCTATTTTACTTTGGCCAGATACGTATATTATTTAAGCATTATAATTTTCACAATAACTAACAACGTACCTTTCTTACATGAAGTTTCCAGCTTGTTCCTATTTTTTTTTGGCACATGAAAGTAGACACGACAATAAAAAATCCTCAAGTTCCCAACCTTGGGATTTTCACCAGTGAAGACTTCTACTGAAGTCTTTTTGTTTAAGGCTTAGTGTGGAGATCTATTTTGGACATAGACAACAATGTTAGAAAATTCTCTGCATAGAAACTTTGGTAGCTTTTGATCATGCAACATAACTTTATCTTCTTCCATGATAATTCTGTTCTTTCTGTCAGCCACACAATTTTGTTCTAGGTTATATGGTACGGTGGTCTCTTTCCCGATTCCAACCTCTTTGCAGAAGTCAATGAAATATTTTGAAGTGAACTCTCCTCCATTGTCATAGATGAAGATTTTGATATGCTTTCCAGTTTTATTTTTTGCTAGAGCTTTGAAGTCTTTGGACATGTTAAATGCTTGAATTTTTTTAAAAATAAAATCAATGTCTTATGAGAAAAATCATCCATAAAGATTATATAATACAGATAGCTACCAAGAGAAGTTATAGGCATAGGTCCACATATATCAGAATGTAGAAGATGAAGTACCTGAGTAGCTTTTATTTTTATTGAAGGGAATGGTCCCTTTACATGCTTTCCACTTGCACACCCTTGGAAGACCCCATCATGATCCATTCTAATCTCAAGCATTCCGGAAACCATCTTTCTCACATGAGCCAATGCTTTATAGTGCAGAGGAGCGAACCTTCGGTGCCAAAGTTCACATTGATGATTGTTCTCATGAATCAACACATGGATTGATCTTCCATTGATTTTATAAAGACCTTCAAATCTCGATCTCAGAGTGAAGGAATCTCTCATGCTAGATCTTATTGGCCAAGTGAGAATTTTCCATTTATGAAAGAAATTTTCATTCCTTTTTCTTCTAAGGCAGCGATAGATACACTATTATTTTTCAAACCAAGTACATACAAAACTTCTTGAATAGATATAGTTTTACCTTGATCCAAATAAAAAGAAACAAAACATATCCCTTTATAGGATATGTAGAGTTATCTACAATAATGATTTTCGGATTTGTCTCTCTTTAAACCTGATTTGAGAGAACTTCTTTATAACCAGTAAAGTGTCTTGAAGCACCACTATCAACCAACCAACTATCACAAGAATCTGCGGGAGAGGAACTAGAAAGAGCGGAAATGAGAAAGTATTGTGATTTTGTTTCAACTGCATTCTTATCATAACTTGGGTTCCTTTAACTCTTGGAAGAACAATAGCTTTATTTACGAACAACAAGATATTCTCTTCTTCTTCTATAATCAAATATAAAATTGTTGCTACGATTTTTGTAGTTGGATCTTGGTGCTCTTCTATTTTTTGAGCAGTCACGAGCACAACGACCATGCTTATGGCAATTGTAGCATTGAACTTTTGATAAGTCTATGTTCCATTTATAGGATTTGTTGGATCTAGGAGCATAATTTCTTGAAAAGTGATGACTTGTTTTTCCTTTCTGCTTCTTGCCTTGGACAACAAAGGCAGTAGGTTCTCCCTCTTCATGCTTGGGATTTTTTCCTTTAGAAATCATTCTAGCATCTTCTTGATTGCACTTTCCTAGGAGCTTATCAAATATAGGAAACTTATCATTGTTGCGAATGGTAGTAATAAAATTTTCCCAAGTTGGAGAAAGACCTCCAAGCATAATCATCACCATTTCTTTATCAAATACAATTTCACCAATAGTTGACAACTGATCCTTGATTTTTGATATCCTCATGAAGTATGCTTGAATGGTCTCTTCTCTGTTCATCTTAATGTCCTTGAGTTGATTCTTCAAAGCAAGGATTTGACTCAAGTTTTTTATTTGATACATTCCAATCAACTTGTCATACACCTTCGATTTATTCAACTTGGAGACATAGGTGATGAGATGGTCTCCAAGAGAATCAAGGATAATCTTGGCCTTGACTTATCCCTTTTTGAATCTGACATTGACATCAACGTTTAAATTTTTTTGTGGTTCTACCACCTCGCCTTCCACATCAGTACATTATGTTCATCAAGAGTAATATCCAATATCACCTTCCATGGACCAAAACTCAAAGCATCATTCAACTTCTCTTCATTCTTGAAGTAAGAAGAAGACATATTGATCAAGTCAAACAAATTTCAATAGCAAGTAAGATCTCTTTGAAGTAAAATTTATGCAAAAGGAGTGATAGCTCTTATCTTCTTGGGAAACAAATTTCAACAAGAAGTAAGATCTCTTTGAAGTAAAATTTATGCAAATGAGTGATAGCTCTTATATTCTTGGGTTGTATTCACCAAAGCTCTGATATCATGTTGAAACTTTGATGTTCTATGTTGTAACAATCACTCATTCCAAAACTTCTTTCTTTTGCAATACTTGTTAAGAAATTGTAGATAGAACATAAAACAAATGCACAATAGAAGACAACCAAGAGCACAATCAGACACAAATAATTTAGGTCCAATGACTAGGGAAAAACCCTCAAGGGGAAATTCCAACCAGATTCTTCTTCTATTAGATATCAATTGTTCAACAAAGATACAAATTACAATGAGAGATCAAAAGAATGAGTAACTTCAGCCAAATCTAAAAAAGTTGTAGCATGAAGATCACTGACAGCAACAACAGATGCAAACATTGAATCAACCTTCCCTTCAGTTGAATCAACACTAAAACACTCAAGCACTGAATCAACCTTAGCTCACCAAGTTTTGCTCTTACTCTCCAAGCCTCTCTTTCTCACAGTTTTCTTCATGTCTCTCCAACTTTCTCTCTCACTTTTGAATTCTTCTTTCACAATGTACAATTAGTACTGACCAAGTGAAAAGACATGAGACACATATATAGGAAGAGCAACGAATTATTGTCATAAAGGAGGAGAAATACACATGCCTTGAGGAAGAGTAACATATGCCATTTAGGGGAGTGTAACTCATGCCATTAAGGAGAGATACACATGCCTTAGTAACTTATACCATTAAGAGAGGACCACATGCCTTAGTAACTTATGCCATTAAGAGAGGTATGCATGCCTTAGTTAATGAGAGAGTAACATATGCATTAAAGAGAGCATAAGAGGAGTATTTTATGACATGTATTTAATGAGTGTAAGAGGAATATACCATATCTTTAATGAATGCATAAGAGAGAGAGTGTAACATATCATTAAGAGAGAGAGAGAGTTATGTAGTGCCATGAGAGAAATCAAGGAGAGAGGTGCGAAGTGATTGAGGTGATGAAGGTAAGGTGAATTGTAATTATTTGTAATAATATTATCTGATAATATCATAAAGGATAATAATAATACTATTAATAACATTGATGATGAAGTCGATATTGAACTATTAGGATTGATTAATGACAAGTTAAGTTATTTTACTTCAACTATACTTGATTACCAATTGATGCAAGGTGATTTACTATTTTTGGAAAGTCATACTTGAGATGCTAGACATGAAATTCAAATTTTAGAAATTCACTCCACAACTGTCAGAAATGAGATTTTATTGAAAGAAATTCATCCCTGAGCTTTCAATTTTCAACATGACCATAGCTACAAAATTCAACACTCCCTCTTAGCTAGGGAGGTAATCATAATTACTATCAAATGTTATCTTGTTGACAATTTTCTCTAAGAAAAGGTTCACTATTTATCATCAGCAACAACATCATCTGATTGCCATAATCTTGGTCAACATCCTTGACCTATGTAAATATCTACAACATCAACTAGGTACCATAATTCCAATCAATATCTATGATCTATGGTACATCCTCACCACAATCCTAATCCGTACTCCTGACACATGGTATAACATTAACATAAACTATTCACCATAAATCCGATCCCTCTGACACAGTGTATACAGAATATTCTTGGTTCACCATCATCCTAGTCAATATCTTTCACTCATGGTGAATCTCCAAAGGACTCATTCTTCATGAATAATTTCAAGCTCGATGTTAAATGTGCTCACTCAACCTATCTGGAGAGTTTGAGCCTGATGTTGAAAGGCACCCACTCAACTGAGTGATTCTAGGCCTCTGTGGTCATTCTTCCTAATCTCGGTCAACATATTTGACACGGGAAGAATGGTCGTCCTCTGCCAGACCATTCTTCCTAATTCTAGTCAACATAATTGACTAAGAGAGAATGACTATTATGAATGAGCTAGCTATGTTGACGTGTTAATACATTACCCGTGGAAAGCATCATGCATCAACATCATGCTCAACAAGTCATCACTTGGATAAATTCACCAATTGTCCAAGTTTTCACTTGGAACTTGGTCAGCACCTATGACCTATGTTGAAAACCTTGGTCTATTACCATTCATGCATGTTAATTGAATCGTAACTATCCTGCTCAATGCTAGAGGCACTCACTCACCCACCCGGGGAGCACTCTGGCCCTTGATGCTCTCTAGGGCATTCTCCCTAGCCACATTTTGTGGCCCTTGGTCAATACTTTGACTTGTCTATATTCTGACCTAGGGAGAATGTCTTCCCCTTGATGCAACAACATCACCACTCCCTCTAACTGAGGAAAACATTCTCAACCACTCTGGATTTCCCCTGAAGTATTCATACTTCTCAAGATTTCCCCTGAAGTATACAAAATTCTCAAGCTTGTACCTAAAGCATAAAAAAAATTCAAGCTTTTCCCTAAAGTGTACAAACTTCTCTCTGGGACAAAGGCTTTGTGAGGATGTCAACAACCTACTCAAATGTATAAATGCATTGGAGCCTCACTACTCCCTTTTGTACCTGAGAAAACAATCATGCGAGCAGTTACTGAAGCCATACTGCTTCACAATTTTCCAAACTAGTTGCAATATACTCAACTTTTGTAGTCCTGAGTGTGATAGATGCCTGGTTGCTACCCATGCATAATCCAAGATGAATCATCATCCTCATGTACTTTTCCTGTCTTTAGCACTCTTCGTTCAACCTGAATTTGTATTTCATGTAGTTGCGTCCTTGGAAACATCACCACAACTACTTGACATTGAAGCAGAGTTTATTGCAACAATCTGGCTTCTCCGTCTGCCACTTATCTTCTTTTTGCTCCCTTTATAAACAAATCATATAAGATCAAAATTGATCTATCAATCCAAAACTTATGTGCAATCTTCTATTTGCAAGTAAGAGAATTTTTTATGTCACTCAAATCCTTGACGTGGTTCCATGTATGCTTATTCCTCAAATTCTTCATGGAGAAAAAAAAGGCCCTCTACATCCATCTGATGTAATTCCATAATAGAAGCAATAAACAATATAAACTATGAAATCAGAACTATAAATTGAAATCGAGAACTCTAGCAAAAAAAGCCTGAAAACAAGAAGTGTTGATGCTAGAATGCACCTTTTTTTCTTCTGGATAGATTTTTAACATTTTGAAATAATGACATAAAAGATAAAATATCATGACTCCGACAAACCTAAAATTTTCAAAAGAAAAATGAAAAAAAAAATAAACAATGAAAAAAAAAAAAAAAACTAAACAAACGTTAAAAATAACAATAAAAGGCAAATAAAAATATATATTAGAAAAAAACATTAAAAAAAAGACAAAAAAAAAATCAAATATATAAAAAAACAAAACACAAAAATTAAAAAATAAAACAAAATTAACTTAAAATAATAATAATAATTATTGAAAAAAAATAAGGGAAAGAAAATAAAACAAAAAAATGAATAATACTTTATTGAATAATTATAAATAAAAAAAACAATAAAAAAAACCATTAAAATAAATTAATAAATTA
Organism: Pinus albicaulis; assembly: GCA_034641835.2. Taxonomy (NCBI): domain Eukaryota; kingdom Viridiplantae; phylum Streptophyta; class Pinopsida; order Pinales; family Pinaceae; genus Pinus; species Pinus albicaulis. The sequence goes on along the minus strand of CM076578.1, from coordinate 1,538,562,546 downwards.
TACATAAAAAACTATTATAGGACCTCTTTATAAATTATACGTGAAAAGAAAAACACATTAAAAAAAAATATCAATAAAATTTTAAATTTTAAACTTTTAAAAACTATTAAAAAAAAACCGTAAAAAAATCAAAATAATAAAAATTAAAAACATTAAAAAATTAAAAACATTTAAAAATAACTAATTATAAAAAAATATATATAAATAAATAAGAAAAAAACATTAAAAACAAAAATTTAAGAAAGAAAAAAAAACTAAAATAACAAACAAAAACTATACTTGAATTCATGCTTATATGATCATAGTAATTTTTCAAATATGACAACCGAAAAATATTTGAAAAAAAACAAAAATTATTAAAAAAAACTAAAAATAATTACAATCAATTAAAAAAGTTAACAATTATAATTTAAAAAAAATAAAAAAATAAAAAAATTAGGTCCCTCGTCCACCGGTGGGTTGAAGTCGATTCTGAGAATCGATTTTGAGCTCGTTGCTAGCTCGAGGGGTCGCCTGCTAGAGCAGCTCCGCCTGTCCACTGTCAGCGGCCCCTTGGGCCACCAACGACTCAACGAGACTAGAGTGGTAGGGGTAGTTTCGTCGGTCGTGGACGGTTGAGCCGCTGGTGGCCCAAGGGGTCGTCGGTCGTGGACGGTTGAGCCGCTGGTGGCCCAAGGGGTCGTCGGTCGTGGACGGTTGAGCCGCTGGTGGCCCAAGGGGTCGTCGGTCGTGGACAGGGGGAGCTACTAGCTTCCCCCACCCACTTTCGATGGCCCCTTGGGCCACCTATTGGCTCAACGAGATGAATACTTCCTTTTTTATTATTTTTATTTTTATTTTTTATTATATGTTTTGTTTATTTTTTTAATTATATATGTATGTTTTTTTTCTTGTTGTTTGTTTGTTTAATTTATTTTTTCAATGTATTTTTATTATTGATTTTTTTATTATTATTATTTTTTTAATGATTTTTTTTTTAATAACTAATTGTATTTTTTTTTTTTTTTGATTTTTTTTTTTTTTTTATAAATTGTATGTTTTATTTTAATTTTAATTTTTTTTTTAATACCTAAAATGTTATCTGAATCAATTAGGTGAAATTTTTATTTTAGAAATGTCATTTTTTTATATAAAATTTGTTATTTAAAAAAAAAAATATTTAAATTTCTATACTTTTTATTTATTTAACGTGTCATTTTTAGCGAAATGTCCTAAAATACCTACTTTTTTAATATATCTATATGCAAAATGTATATTTTTTGTCGAGTTTTTAAAATTATTATTTTTTAATGACAATTATTTTATGTATATCGTAATATTAATTAACAATATATAAATATCAAAGAAATCATATCCTCAAAATATTAATATTATTAATTTTTTTAAACTTTGGAAAAAAATATATCATTATAAAAAAATATTTCAAAGAAAACAAAAAATAAAAATTTGAAAACCTTTAAAAATCAAATATCTTAGGACGAAAAACATGAATGGATGCAAATAATGGTTAAAATGGTTAAATAATCAACATTTAACAAAAAAATTATGTATACTTAGGACATAAGAAAATTTAAAGTGTCAAAAATATGCCTTGAAAAAAAATGTTGATGGTTTTCAAAATTCGCAAACATTTTAAAAAAAATTCCACACTTCATACATTAGAGAATTTAATTGTCAAAAATAAGCCCTCTAAAAACGAAGGTTGATGTTGCATCAATATTTTTCAAAATTAGCATGAAAAATCGCTAGCCTTTTAAAAAAAATGTTCATACTTGATACATGAGAACAAATTGAAGTGTCAAAAATATGCCAAAAAAAAGGTGTATTCTGAATCAACGCTTTTCAAAATCAAATGATTTTTTGCTACCTCAAAAAAAATGTGTATTCTGAATCAACACTTTTCAAAATCAGATGATTTTTTGCTAACTAAAAAAAAAGGTGTATTCGAATCAACACTTTTTAAAATCAGATGATTTTTTGCTACCGCAAAAAATTGGATACTTGTTTCCGTTCTCGTTTCAAAGTTTACATTGTTAATAATCTAATAGATGTGTACGTGGAAACTAAAACAAACATCTTTTCATGATCCTCTCCCTCTTTCTGAGAGAACCCTCTAGTCTCTCTTTGTTGTCATCTATTGCATGCTCGATTTTGTAGATCCATTTGAAAGTCGCCATTGAATTATCTTCAACTCAATCAAGGTATACTTCAAACTTGCAAATCTGCCTGCTCCCTCTGAGCTTGGATCTCATCTAGTACAATATATCTCAACACAAATCACCAATTCTGGGAAATTCCTATTGTCACAAGCTTTGTTTCGTTCTTTTACTATTCCATTTGTTGCCATAGCCTTGGAAACCTTCACTATGTACCTACAATCCTCACTAGGAGGCCATGAAAGAACAATTATAATCAAGCAAGGGATACAAAGACAAGAGGATAAATAATAGTAAAAGAATAATAATAATAATAATTAAGGAAGAGAGATCTAAGCTACTTATCTTTTGAGGAAAATGTTAGCGCCCTCTTGATCTTAGCCTTCTTCCATCCATCTTACAAATTTATGAACCTCGTCCTCATCATCAACATGATGTCATTCCTTCCTTGCATGAGCTAGGGTTTCATATCTCAGTAGAAACATTAATAGAGGTACACCTCTAGGGTTTTATCCACAAACCTTAGGGTTTTTCACATCCAAGACCTCCAGTCAAACCCTTGTTTTTCAAAATTCATTTTATACATTTTCAACCTAAGGAGCCTATACTTCATCATAATAGTAGTAATAACAAGGACACATCAAGTTGTGCAATTCACTCATCCTTCTTGAGAGTACTTTTGTCTCCAAAATTAAAAGAGGGCTCAACCTTTTCTTCATTATAAGCTTATTATTTCAAAAAGCGAAATTTCTCCTTCACGATGTGCTTTGACAATGATCCTTTTTCCTTATTTCGAATTCTTGGCTTTCAAGATTGAATAAAAATAGGTTCCATCCTCAAAATACCATTGACATAAAAAATCAACAAATCCAATGCATCTTCTAGGTCCTTTAATTAACAATGTAATGTTCATGACAACAAATGGTGTTGATACTTTAAGAGCTTGTAGCTTCCGCATCTTGCTTCTGAACACAATACAATATCTTAAAGGAAAAACACAGGTTTTTTATCTCACACTTCAACTTCCAGTATTGGCCATATCTTGCTTTGAGCCATAACCCAAATTATGATCTTATCATTTGAAATATCAAGATGACTTTCCTTCCATAAAATAATAGTTGTATATAACATTATTTTTTGTATGATTGAAGATCATATGTGGGTTTCATCACTAAAATTGTAGGTGACGTGGCTCCTTCAATAGTCATCATAATTTCTCTTGCTGGTTTCTTCAAGGATTCCTAAAAAAATAAACCTTTGATACATTCCTATGATTTGAATAAGGAGTGTATCATAACTTTCATACAAGACTTACATTCCAAGTGTTTGACTTCACAATTTGGCAGAATTTTGTTGGTTTCTTTTTAGGGTTATATTTCCAGGCCTCATACCCGTCTTGGAAGAACTCATAAATGTAGCATGCTTTCCATGGAACCAATGTTCTTTGTATTGAAACAAGGCATGGAACCAAGTCCTTCAGATTAGATGATATGTATTGTATCTTATATCAGTCGCAGTAGCCATAACATATCTTCAAGGAGAATTGGGCATGAAGCACTTTAAATTGAGACATTAATCCAATCCCTTCTTTTATGTATAGTGCCTTCCACAACTCAAGGATTAAATGTAAACCTTATGCACAAAGCATGCATTTGTTGACTTATCTTCAGAGAAAGATATTTTCAAACTTCTTTTGGGTGCTTCCTCCAAAGTGACACAACCTCATATCCTTAAGAAATTAAGGGACTTGACCTCTTCAATTCTGGAAATCATTGTGACAAATTGTTCTACTTCAAAATCTCGCACAAAGATTTCAATGTGGTATGATTCAGAGACTTTAATACATAACTGCAATTTTTTTTCTTTAGCTATATAACCTTTTTGGCATTTGCATCTGAGCCTTCTCAGTCATTGAGATAGATTCTGAGGCCTTCCTTACCAATTCTTTTATCCACCCGTGGTCATATTCAACCTCCTACAACCATATTCGACCTATGACGTATTTCGTATTTCTAAGGCACTTCAAACTGAGGCTTAACCTCAGATAATATTGACCTCCTGTAACCAACTCTCTCGACCTACCTAATTTTTCAAACTTCTTCGACCATTATGTCAAATATTTATAATTTTGTCATGAACCAGGTTTCTTCTCTGGAAAGAGAACTAGCGATAATTGGTTGCTCTTACCTTTTCAAGACTGCTCTTCAACTTTTCTTTGCTACCATGTTGATCTGTCATAGTTTTCTTATCTGATAATTACTTCTAATGATAGTCATTTAAATTCTCTTACCTTCACATTTATCATTAAGCTATTACATAGAATATCTTCAACAATAGAGCAGTAGAATCATAAAGAGACAACCAAACAAGAGACACATGCATTTACCCTAGGAAAACCCACATGGGGGAAAAACCCAACAACATTTTCCTTAGAGAATTATTCAGTTCAACATAGATACATCTAATTCTTCTAGCCAAGAATAAGGCCAAACTTTCCAACAATGTCACTACTAGTAAAACTACGCTTATTTCAAGTCACAAATATTCCCAATCAACTCGACCTAGTATGATTTGTCTATGTTTAAGTTTTTCCTCCAAAAATTGGCTAGAAACCCAGCTCTACACATAAACTACTGCCCAAAAAACCATTAGAAACTCACACGTGCGAGGTCAAACAAGAGAGAGAATGCACGATATATGTTTGTCCTTCTTCTTCATCCTCCTTGTCTTCTTCTTCTTCGTTTAGATGCCCAAAAAACATCTTTTATCTTCTGTGATATGAATTTCCCAAGAGGAGGTCGAACTTCATATATATAGTGATTTTGTCTAGCCGAATGGATGTCTCTTTGCATGGGGCCAATTTGACTTGAAGGAGGGCTGACTTGACGTTATTTGGAGCCAAAAATTCAAATTTGAAAATTCAAAATTTCTCTCTTGAAACCAACGTGAATAACATGTATTATATTAATTATATTTCAAGGGTTAAAGTAAAAATGACATGAAAAACATGTATTGCATAATTCAAGCGCTAAAATATTTATTATGAAGACCCACCATAACTACAAAATTCAACACCCACCCCTTTTGAAATTGCCTCTTATCTATGCTCTTTTGAGTGATGAGTGGTTTGAATGGAAACTTGACCTTAGGTACTGCGTTCTCCATTTCTCGTGTCCTAGTGATGGCATAATGTAATGTGGTGCATTTGAAGGCCTTGACCCATCCACACAGTGGTTCAATTAACCCTTTTGTGAAGAGCATGACCAACATTTATTCGAACAAGTTTGTCACCATAAAACTACTCATTAGAGAAATTTTGAGGTAAAAAATGGGTCTCAAAACAAAAATGTACAACAAAAATCAACTTTATAAGAACCAATAGGATTCCATATGATGATGTCAACCATGGGGGATGATTCACCATTTTTGGAGTAAAAAGGTAAAAAGATTTAAAAAAAAAAACTACTTTTTCAACTTGTATTTTCAACATATATCTCTTCGATTTTACTCAAATTTCAATCGGGAACTCTCATTGTATGTAAAATTTAATTTTGCATCCAAGGAGTGCCCATGTTGCATACTTTTGATGGGCCCTATTACTACACAAAAAATGTGAAATACATGAAAAAACGTGATTGCAATCACATTTTATCATGTATTTCACATTTTTCGTGTAGTAGGGTCCATCAAAAGTATGTACCATGGGTACTCTTTATATGCAAAATTAAATTTCGCATCCAACGAGTGCTCCAGCTTAAAGTTGAGTAAAAATGTAAGGAGATAAGTTGAAAATACGAGTTGAAAAAATAGTTTTTTCTTTTTTCCCCCAAAACTTAATGAGGTAATTTGATATTATTTTATTATTTCCACTATTATTTTATAATATTCCTTAGGAGGCTCATTTTAGACCTCAAAAATTCTCCAATGCACTGACATTTTGAAATGTAGGAATCTGATGTTTATGTGTGCTTGAGTTGTGCTAGCTCCCTGAAGTGTATTTTTGGATCCTTCTTGTCAAACCAATCTATCAACCTTTGTGTGAAGTCCATATATGATGTAATGCTAGATGTCCTAGGGTGATCAATCTGTGGTACCACCATTTATGAGCTTCTCCTTCCAAATGCAGGGTGCCAAATTTGATGGCCTTTGCTTTAAACAGAATGTTAAGTTAGAAGTAAGTGTCTAACTTTTGCACCCAAGACCTCGCAAAGTATTTGGATGATGTGAAATTTATGTGAATCGTAGAAACTGTAAATTATTCTCCTAAATTATGCAAATTACATATAATGTTAATTATTAATTATAAATATCGAATAACTCACATTACAATTCTTCATAAATAAAATATGTTGCAGAAAATAAAATACTGGAACTGAGAAAATAATACACACACACAATAAAATAGACACCGATATTTTTGGAAAATCGTCCCTGGAAAAATAAAGCCTATTATTGGAAAAGCTCTGACATACAATTTTCTCACTGGAAAAATATCTGGGAAATCACTTTTCCCACCATAAAATTGATTTGGCCTCCTCTAAGCCACTTGCACTCCTCCTTGACACACACATTTTATGACTAGAATTCTTATTGCATTCTTAGATGAATTCACACAACATCTAAGGCTCGCTCCCTGCAAGTCGATCTACCTCCCTCTGTGTCCTGAAGCTACTTGCACCTCCTTCTGGCACTTCTTATGGAAAATGGAAGTGAAATACTGCTCCTGCAACACGCACTAGGGAAAATTAGATACTCGCACTAGCTGAATATGCCCTCCTTGCTGGAAAAATCGACCCCCCTTCTTCACACTGGAATGTTGGAAAAGCTCTTGAGAATTTCTCCGTAAATTATCACTGTTGAAACCCGACTGCTCGATGTCTCCCTAGCTTCAATTACGTCCTTGCTGAATAATTCCACCTTGGTATTCAAACTGCTCAACTATTTTGTGTGGCTTCTCCAAACCCCATTGAATTTCCTCTTGCAATCTTCTATTGGAAAACCAACGACCATGATCGTATCTCAATCGATGGCTAAGATTATCCTAACTTAATCAAATGACTTTTCCAGAAGTCTCTAGAGAAAAATTGATCTCCCTCAATTAATCGGATTTAATTAACCAAATTTCCTAATTTAGAATTAGGAAATATTTAATTATTGGCTAATTAATCTAATTGAGGTGTTTTAAAGGTTTTTCTTGTGAATGCTTTTTCTGGTTTTTGGAGATCTCGTGTTCCTTAGCCTCTTAGACAGAGGGAAGCAACAACAATATTCTTGTCTTCCTAACTCCAACTACCATAGAGACTAGAACACATGTTTGCTGCTACCAAAAACTAACAGATGACCCATCGAAGGATGGGATTGAGAGTTTTCCAACCTTGTTCAGTAGATCAAATTTCTATTGTACGCACCTATTATTATCCATGTGCCTATGTTACAAAACTCCGTAAAGGTCATATTTGCTTGAACATCCTCTCCTAGTGACGCATACTCCTTGAAATATTCTAAAAAATATTATTTATGTTTTGGTGCCCCTTGGCTTACTATTCATTGACCATCTATAAACTGAGGTAGTAGAGGTCTAGGGGTCGGGCCTAATGGTCTGCCCTGTGCTAGTTTGTGCAGGTATGTTAAAAGGAACATGAATATGGTTGTTGCTTGCATCTGCCTCAGTCCAACTACCTCCATTAAATTCACTATCACCAATGTTACTTGTATTACTCAGATTTTCCAAAACCTAGGTAATAATTTGAGAAACCTGTTGCTTCTCTCGTGCCATTTTTTGTTGCTCACCCAAGATGTCCAAGGGGTTAATATTTGGTGGCTACTCTCCCTTGTCCACCATGATTGAATTTGTGTACTTGTTGCTACCCTTTTTTTTCCTGATTATAATGTTTCCCCTTTCTTCCAGGAGGATCCAAAAATCATATACTGACATGCTGGAAGGATACACAACTTTGATACCAATGTAATATCCCTCTTAGATAAATTACCCTTCTAATGAAATTTTGAGTTAGAGTTTCAACAGACACGTGAAAATTATATTTTATAACAATGTTGCAACACTTCATCAAACTCTATAACATTGATGGTATTTTATTGTATGCATAAGTAGTTTAGTAAAGAATTCAAACAACAGTGGATTTCATAAGTAACCATTGTATAGTTAAAGCCAATTTGACAAGAAATTAACAAACTTAATATTCTTCATATGTAGTACATAGATCCATAGTTTCCCAATACGAATATGAACATAAAATTATTTTTATTAAGCATACAAACTATGTCATAATCTCATATTTACTAATACCATGTTTATTCTTATGTGTGCTAATGGAACTACTTAGTGCTTGTAACCCTAAGCCCACTGCTATAGAATGGCACATATGGTATCAATCCATTGGTCATCAAGGTTTTGGCCTAATGATTTGAGAATACTCCATGCATTTTTGAAGCCCAAGGCCACCATGTTTCAACATACAACACCCTAATAGCTCTATCTCAACCTTATGTCAACCTGTTGCAAAACAATCCAGCCAATCGACCTATACACTAATACAATATTCTGTCGTTAGCACCCTGCATAGACCAACCCCTCAACCGACACCTTAGACTAGCTCCCTTAGGCCTTCGTTGCCTTAGTCCCTAGCCAACCACACCATTATGACCCTGATATTGTCCACTTAGGCCACTCACTACCTCAGTATCCAACCAACCAGTACCTTATACCCTGAACTCAGCCTTATGATACTTATTTGCTACCAGAATCCAACTACTCATTGCCTCAGATAGTCCAATCTGTTTCACTTTATAGAATCCAATCTTCGTTACCTCAACCTCCATGACACCCTTATGCCCCTGAGTAGGCCTCATGCTAATTTGTTGCCACAAAGAAAATAGAATCCAAGCCGTCGATACCCTTAAAACCTTGAACTCGGTCACCTCAACAAAGAAAGATGAAAGTAGAGATTGGCTAGAGTGGAATATTTCACCAGCAAAACCAATAAAAAACCAAGGGTCTTAAAACCCTTTCTAGTCCAAGAGCCTTAGCCCCACGATCAAGAAAAATAATAATCATGATGATCATAATGACTCTCCTCCCTTCCTTATATAGTTTCTCCTTGGAGATTTTCCCTCCTAAATTCAAATTTGAGTGACTTGCAAGTTTCCCTCCATTTTCCGCAATTTAATTTTATTATATTATGTTATCTATGTAGCATAAGTAACATTAAATAATAGTCATCCCCTTTGAAATGACTAAAGCCTATGGGGTTAGATAGGCCACTACATCCTTCCTCTGGGAAATTAACTTGAATAGGACATTGCACCTAGTCTTTAATGAAGTCCTTGGTTGTTTGGGGGAATTTTATAAGGGTCCACAAGTCCCCAAAATGTAGGAATGCATGGTTTGTTGGTTTTTTTTGGTGGAAAAACAAGCCTTGAATTGTAGTGGGAAATCCTGGGAAGATTTTATAAATTTGGCTACAAATCTAGATACACATAGATGTTATTTTCTTATTCCTGATGAGTTCAATTAACTTTTATTACTCAACATTGGAGAGGACTTGCACGAGATTTTGGAACATGTTGGTAAATGCAGATCCATAGAGAATTTTAACAAATTCTAAACAAATATTTTGGTACTTCAAGATGATCTTTATCGGATTATTTTGGTTTATTCTACCATTTCCAACATTAGTTTTAAGACCATCAAGTAATTGGGGTCAAAATCCATTACTTGTTAGGGCCAATAATGTTGTTAATGTTGAGTTGGAACATAATATGAAAGTTGTAGTATCATATGTTTCTAGTTCAACTATTTAGGGTATATCGAGAGCTTGCCTTTATCATTGGAACAATTATATGTAGTGTTTTAACTACAACACAAGGTGGGATACAACTAGAAAATGTTGCTCGCACTTCAGATAAAAAGCCAATAACAATCTATGAATCATACTAAATAGTATAAGGAAAGTGCGTTCTTGTGCATAAAAAAATGTTGAAGTATATAATGTGTAGCAAAAATGTCCTTTCATGGTTTTTGAACGGAATTATAGGTATATTTATTCTTTTTTAAAATATGAACTTGTACACATGGTTTTAGGAGACACTCAAAAACCAATATCATGTAATTCATGTGGTTCAACTAGGTTGAAAGCATTGCATAATCAAATTTTTTCAAGAGAATTGTAAAACAACCATCTCTTTAATTGGGTTTTAAAAGTTTTTTATCTCCATTTAGCATTAATAAAGTTGAATTAGCTTTCAAAACCCAATTTAATGTCTTGTGATGAAAAAAAAATGTTAGCATGTGAGTGCTTATATAATCAAAAAGTTTGAGATCACCTCCTTATGAGTCCTTGTCAGTATCCTTGATAACATGTCATCTATCGATAAATTGTCACCGTGTTCACACTTTTCAGTACACAAGGTGATTATTTTTATGTATTATATGTTAACATCATTGGATGAATATATGCTTGAGATGGTTTAAATATTTTCCACCATTCTTATTGTCATCATTTATTGAATATTTTAAAATTATATCAAAGCAATTGAGAATGATACAAACAAAAAAACAACCTCAAACAAGCATGACACAATTACAAATCTAAAGTGGGTAAAGAAGGAGAATGTTAAAAAATGGAAATTTAGAAATAAAAGAATTACACGGCTTCTTATAGGAATTAGATAATTGGGTTAGATCTTCATAAACAATTGGATAGAAAGGATAAACTGATTGAACCACTTCAACGAAAATTAATTGAAAAGAAACAAAGAATGTTGACAATGCAAATGGTTGACGCAACTTGTGATACAAATGGTTTAATACAAACAATTGACATTACTTGTGACACAAATGACCTAATTGTTGATATATATACATGAAATGATTTTATTAATGATTATTTTAACTAGTCATGAAAATGAATCATTTATAAATATTGAATTGATGAAAAAAAGTTTTGAAAAGAGTTTAAAGAAAAAAAGGAGTGATATCAAAAGAAATTTCAATGAAAGCAAACTTGAAGTTTCTTTTGAAGTTACAAAATAAAACTATCATGAATGCATGTAAGAACATAAAGTACAAAATGATATTTACAAGCCTACAATCATACCTTGAGAAGAAATCCATAACAAAAAGCATGAAACATGACTTGAATATGATAAGGATGTTACATTTCATATTCTCAACTATTCCAAACCAATCCACTTCTATAATGTAGAATTCCTTCAAGGTGATTCAATTTCACCTATTCAATATTAAAATGCTAAGTACTAATATTGTCATTGAGTTGGTTGCATGGAGAATCGATTTTTTTTAATCTTTATCCTTGTCATTTTTCAAAAAATGTTAAAAGAGGAAGAAGGTTAAAAAGAAAACAATGTATTATGTTTGGGTAAGTTCTTAGTGATAGATTCAACACCTCAATATTTTGCATGAGCTTTAACATCTAATTTAGAGATAGGTAAAATCATATTTGCATAAATAACTACAAAAGTAAATGCATTTCTATCAATTACTATATATGATACTTTTTGGTATGAATTGGGTCATTCTAATTCAAATTGATAATTGACTCCAAAAGGTTCTACCTTTTACCTTAAGGAGATGAAGTACACAAATGAAATGAGAAAGGTACTCCCTTGCACCTCAAAGGTGGGGGAGTACCTTTTGATATGCTTATGACCTTTTAGTTTACAAAGTGGGGAATATTGATGATGAATATTAAACTTCCAAGTTTCAACAATAGCAACAATAAAGTTGGAAATTTTAATTGCTTTCGATAAATTCATGATTCATATGTTGATTGAATCTGTTTATGTGTCATTTTCTAAGCATAATATTGTGGAAACTTTGTTTCACGTAGATGGTAATTAGACCTAGCATTGTTGCTTGACATTTAATTGAATTGTCTAACATTTTCAAGGAAGGGTTAAAATTAAAATTGATTCATTTTCCGTAATTTGATTTGATTAGAGTTTGGAGTTCACATCAATGGACAAATTACATATATTGGAACTCACATGTTCAAACAGTGAGATTTTCTAGATTCTGAACATCTAGATTGTATTCTTTTTGGGTAAATCTTCATCTAAGCAAAATTCAAAAGTTCCACATTGAAGAGTAAAATGACACTAGTCTATGTGTTAGTTCTTGTTGCCTCACTTGTATAATTGTTCAAACTTATGATTGAGGGAGGGATTTTTGTCCTTTGAGTCCTTACACAATTATGAAGTATGAGATCATTTCATTATGAGTCACCATCCTTATCCTTGAAGAGGTGTTATCATTATCTATCGATAAGTGTCAGTGTGTTAGCACTTTTCAATGCAAGAAATGATTACATCCATGTACTAGATATTGATATCAATGAATGATACATGGTTGAGTTGGTTAAAGCTTTGTCCACCAATTTTTATGTTATGTTTTATTTAATAGTTTAACAAAAGAGTAACCAACTTTGAACCCTTTATCTCTAACCAATGATAGCATTGCATGTATCAAAGTTGTTTTTTTTTTAACCTGTTCAACAACATTGCATGTATCAAAGTAGTAATAGTAGTTGTTGATGTTGTTGTTTTTTTCTTAATTCAATTTCTTGAACCTATTAAGCAACAAGATCCTAGTGTTACAAATATACTATACATAGATCATGATCCCAAGACCCTATATGTACCTAAAAGCATATAAGATGTAAGTTTGGCCTAATTGCAAATACAACTTGATTTCTACTACAACAATATTTTGTCCCCACAATGGTAGTAAAATCTACTAAATAGACATCAATTCCAGCATAAAATTTTGGTTTAAGATGGAAATGAGCACTACTTTGTAATGCAACAACTAGCAAGCAAGCCTCGTCTATCAAGTCCAGTTTCTATCTTTACCCATTAACCAAATCTTCTATTTTACCAATTAGCCATATATATTTTCTGAGATACACAATATGAGTTTCTTTTCTTGCTATAGTAAACCAATTGTCACAATATTTTCCCTTGTAATTCCTTCGACTTAAGAATCATAAAAGATGATCCGAATGAAATAATCCTATGGTACCTAATCCCTTAATATTATTATATTATTAAATTATACTTAAAATGTATAAATCCACAATTATACCAAAATACCATTTACAATCATTGTTGTGCATTAGGTGGTGTTAGTTATAAATTCTCACGCACATTTATTGTAGAAAAAGTTGATAATTGAAGATGAACATTATCCTAATAATGTTTTTCAAATGTGGTAGGAATGGCAAGTATTGGTTCAATGTTGTTTTTGAGTGTACCTCAAGACCATTATCATAAGCCCCTCTTGCAACAGTGACCTCTTTATTGGATTTAATATTAATATTCTTTTTATTCCTTTATTGGATTCAATATTATTAAATTTGACTTGAATGTAGCAAAAAATCCACAATTATACTAAAATGCCATTTACATCGATTTTTGTGCATTAGGTGGTGTTAGTTTTAAATTTTCAAGTGGTGTTAAGTTATAAATTTTCATTTATTGAAGAAAAAGTTTATAATTGAAAATGAACATTACCCTAATAATGTTTTTCAATTGTGGTAGCGAGCTCTTTATTGGATTCAATATTAATATTCTTTTATTGTGTAGTGTGTGAAAGTGGCAGATGTAGATACTAGACCAATGGTGACTTAATTTTATTTTATTTACTTTGTTAGTGCTTTCTTAGAGGTTTTTATATTCACAATATTCATTTTTGTCAGTCAAATGGGTCCTCATAGCAGACTGTCTCGATCTCATATGGCACAATTTAAAGTGTGCTGAATGCTGTTCACAATAGTGACAGTTATCAAGTTGTGGAGTGGCTTTTGGTAAAAGCTAGGAGGCTACAAAATCAGAAGCCACACTTTTAGTTTGGTAAGATGATTTCACATTTTGCATTGACTGGCTTTTGGCGAGTAAGGTCGTTGATGTTGAATGATTATCATTCTATATTTTCACTATTTTAGGAAAGTGAAAAAGAATGGCCATTTGATGGAGTTGGCATTTTTATTTTTATTTATTATTTTAATGAATATAAATTAAATGAAATAATATTTTAATTTTTACTTAATTAAAAATAATTAAAATTATATTTTTTCATGTTTCGCTTTTTACATTTCAATCTTTTTGAGACATACCAACACACAAAAAAAAACTATTACTATATAGTTATTGAAGTATTTCTCTCACAGTAACCTATCATAAAGTATCCTAGTTGATCAAGATCTTCGCCCCGACCTTTACCAAACTGATAGATACGGCTGGGATTTTTTATTGAACGAAAAAGGATTTCGTTCAACCCCAACGGAATCCGTTGCGTTTGGACGGAGTTAAAAAGATGTACAATCGATACTTTCATTAAAAACACGTCGACAGGTTTTACGGATTTTGATTGAAGTTGTTTATTGAGTTTGTGAAATAGTTCAGATGGCAGAAAATTGCCGGAATCAGGTCAACTAAAACTCTAAAAATCAGGTGCTTGAAGTGTTTAGAATCTATTTTTGATGCTAATAAAAACTCTTAAGACAGTTAAAATATAAAAGTTTAACAACTATAAACAAGATTCTGGGCAAATTTTTGTCAAATTTTCTAAAAATCATTACTACCCGATTTTGATTTCCGGACATAGCAAAAAGCCCGACAGGATCAATTATTGGGATAGTTGCATTAGTTATTAGGGGTACGTTTTCTTTCCGCCATAGTGAAATGAACAATATGTAATAATTGTTTGTACATTGTCACGTGATTGGTATATTTGTTCATATTAATAAAATGGTTGTTAGGACATGTTTTTAGTTGGTTTATTAGCATTTTATTATTTTATTATTGGGTTGATAGGTAATTTATTTTAAAATAAGATTTTTATAATTTTAATTTAATTATTAATATTTTTTATATAAATGGTAAAATTTAATGTTTACAAAATATTCTTAATATTGTCTGAATAATAATGACAAATCAAAAGTTCGAATTTATCTTAAAAATAGTTATGATTTTTATTTTTTTAATTAAATTGATTAAGTAAAAAATGCCATATAAATATGTGTTTAGGATCTTGAATTATGTTTTTTTGGGACTTGATATTAATAAATCATGGTATATAAATATGTGTTTAGGATTTTGAATTATGTTTTTTTGGGACTTGATATTAATAAATCATGGAACTGTAAAGAAGGTTATTTACAAGTTAAGAATCTCTATATTAAAGTTAAGATGAATTTCTTGGTGAAGAGTTTTGTTACATAATTTTTTAAATATATATATGTTTAAATCATATTAATTTTTTTATAGTTAATACTAATAATAAAAATAAAGTTATAATTTAGTTAATTTTTATGATTGTTTTTAATCTTGGTAATTTGAGATGTATATAGCTATTTCATTCAAATGCATGTGGTAGTTATTATTTTATTAACTAGATCCATGGGGTTTTGAATTTGTGACTTTAAGGAGTGCCTTAATAATACACTTTATCGTCGATTAATCTAAACTATGTGAGTATTATTATTATTATTATTGTGTTTATTACATAGCATATCCATTCATACATGTTTTTACTTTAGAGCATTTTATGGACAACTTATGTCTTTGTTTAGACGACTTGTACCATTTCATGATTCTTTATTTTGAAGTTATGATGGATGATAATACAAGATGATATGAGTTACAAAGGGTTGAAAAAAAATATTTTATTATAAAGGAGTGAAACCATCATAATTTAATATTTTGCAAAATTGTATGGTGATGATTTCTATGATCTAGGAAATGGAAAGATTTCACATCTAAACTTTTATTCAATATATTAGGGTTTTTAGTTAGCTTATCATATTGACTTTATCTTTAATTAGTTCATTGAATAATATGGTGACTTTTATAATTAAGATTACGATAAACCACCTTGTATCTTGTGTTTTATTATTAGAAACTGTCATTTGATACCTCCAACAATAATATTTCCATATAAACATTTGTTTTAATATGTAATCTAACTATTCTATTTTTTATTTTTATTTTTAGGCATATTTTCTAGTCGATTTTGCTCGAAATCTAGTAGGGATTTGTTAAAATTACAGTTTGGAGTTTGTACTATGCACAATCTGAGTGTCTTGGGGGTTTTCCAGGGTGTTGAATTCATTTAGGCATTAAAAATACACCATTTAAACAAAAAATTGCAATCTTACCAAGAATTTGTATCATCAAATTTCGGTCAAAAAGACCAACACATCGAATATTTATATTATGCTCTTTTTAATTTTGATGTCTTGGATCTATATTGGTTCCTTTATCCAAGATTTAAATTTTTAGATGCAATAACTTCTTTATTTCAATGATTGTTTTATTATGTAATGTTCAATTGTTTACTGGTAACTTGTTCTTGTTGCATTTTTTTCCTTCCTTTTTTTAACTTATTAATTTGTGCAATCAAGTTTTGAAAACCATTCTTAAGGCTTGAAATTTTATCATTTTTATTAATGGCAACTTCAACAAATTCTTTATGGTGGCCTTGCAACTTTTGTATTGACTTATGGGTACCTTGAAGAATCTTTATGTATACATCTTTCAAGCTTTTTTAATGAGAACACTTCTAAAAATGATTTTATTATAACATCTTATCATATTAACTTCTTTATTTTACAGAAAATGTTAAAAAAAAATTGTATATTTAAGACGAAAATATCCAATCCTCTAGTGAACTTACCAATCAACCTTCTTTCCTTCAATGTAGTCACATTCTTCTTCGCAGATGAGGAAAACCCCAAATTAAGAGAGGGAATTGACTCTGCCTAAAAAATTATGCTTAGGAGATCCATTGAACAAGAAATTATCTCAACCACTCAAGAACTAGAGAAACACCACCAGATCATAGTCTGGTAGTAGTAAAAACCCCAATGAGATGCAAACACATTGGACAGGAAAATAATATCCAAGCTGATAGCAAACCGAGTCGGCTGAAAACCGAGACAAACCCTAATTCAATGGAAAAAACTCCAAATCTATCACGAGGACTAAAAAAATATGCACTTGGCCACAAATGAAACCCCATATCTACAACAAAACGATCAACATGAGGGGGAGAAACAACGACAAGTAGGAAAACCTAGTTGCTTTCTCTCGCGAAATATTCAACTCCATTCTCTTATAAAACATTTTAATGTACAATCATTTATTATGCCTACAACACATTCTAGAACCAAGTATGAGAGAGATGTGTAATTCCTTCCGTGCTCAACCTAGAGTTAACAGATGCCCTTTTTAAAATAAAAATAAAATATTTTTTAAATAAAAACAATGTCAGCTATAATAAAAAATAAAAATGAATATACATGTTTGGTTAGTTTCAAATAAAGACATTATATAACATTGATAGTCTCACGCTCACTCGCTATGTTCGATGTCGAAATCACAACCTAGTATATAAATAATGTGGTAAAAATATTTCTCTCACCCTCAGTATAATTTTATATCAACTTTAGAGAGATAAAATAATTAAAAGTAAAAAAAATATTATATTTTCTCTTTTGATTGTGAGGAAGATGTATGATTTTTTACTTTTAAAAATATTTCAATATAAGTTATATATATATATATATATATATATATATATATATATAGAGAGAGAGAGAGAGAGAGAGAGAGAGAGAGAGAGAGAGAATTCAATTACTTCTTAATAAGAGGAATATGTTAATTCATTTAATCATTAATATAAAAACCGATATATGGCATTTAAAAAAGATTGATCATAATAAAAATTCAACGTGGATCATAAATAAAATACTTCAATGTCCATATTAAGTACAATATGTCAATGTCAATTATGTCAATGGTTACAGTTTGGCCCTTTAAATATTTGTTGGAATTGCAAATTTAAGTTGCATATTCTACACAACAAAAGTATCGAGGGGCATTTTCAAGCATTTGTATCCATTTATGTATTCAAAAATGTAATTTAAACAACAAAAAATTAAACATGGTGTTTGTGTGTGTAGAGAGAGAGAGAGAGATCCACCTTAACCATGGATTTATCAAGTTCCATAATGGGTCAAATCTCTTGAGTAAATCTATTTTCAAGTTTTTCACCCTAAAAGGTTAGCACCTCAATCAATTTGATCGCCCTCAGCACTTGCTAGATCTGTGGTTAATATGGATGTATACTAGTTTTTAACAAATCATTTATTGTATATTTCTCTTTATCTCCAAATTTTATCTTTTTATTTTATAATTGAATCATTATTTCAACATATTTATAATTACCTTAATTGCACTCGAATGTGCTCTACAACCCAATATGGAGGAGGTGTTTTAATGTTAGTAAATTATTGTAAACATTGAAGTGTTGGCTCAAGATGGAGTAGATGTTGTAGCAGTTGTAAATGAGTGTAAATGGTAGAGATTTTGTAATGTCCATAAAAATAACTATTAAATCAAATAATGATAATAATAATAATATGGACTGAATTTAAAAAGTAATAAAAATTCAAAAGTAATATAAATAATAAATCGGTTTGTTGGCTCGAGGTGTCCTAATCGAGGTTCGAAGGTTAAGGTTTGCCAGCAAACTCCTATACTACTAGCCCTTTCGGCAATAACCTGCTTGCGCAGGCCAAAGTCTCACCCGAAGCAGTATGGGAGGGTGTTAGAACCAGGTTTCCGCACCCTGGGACAGGGTAGGTAAGTCAAGCAGAGTTGTGTTCAACTTCACAATTACCAAATCGTATATCACAAAACCCAAATCTATAGATCCCTTCACATCCACGTGCGCAATACCAATTATACTTATAGTAATCAAAAGATCATAAATTCACAGAACAATAACGTAAGTATCACAGATATTCTTGCATAAAGTATAACAGACAGATCCAGATCAGATGTCAACGCAGCATAAGAAAAGAACACAGTTACTTTCGTAGCTTAACACAGAATCATGCATAACATAGAAGACATCATAGACTCATATTAACAGATTCAGATATTCCAACAACCTTCTGCTTTCATTAATCCTTCAGATCCTTTTACAATACCCAAAACCCAATCTTGCGCACACAGCAGCAGGGTCAGCACACAACAAGACTGAGGATCTCCACGCACATAGCCAGTAGGAGTCCTTTCCCCAATAACCCAAAAGATCTACTAATTCGTAATTCACACCAATCTCGATTCATGCCTCCATATTGACTCAAAATGTCCTATTTATAACGATCTAGCCTAATCTTTCCTGTGGTTTGAAAACCATGGTTTGCGGACTCTAGGTCTACCCTTTGACCCATTACAATGATAAACCCCTGCGCTAGACTAAAATATGCCAAAACTATACAAAAATACTCAAAATTGTCCCAATTTGCAGCCTTTAGAGGACCATGTTCCAACAGTCCCACAACACAATCTTGTGACTCGTCCCGAGTCACTGTGGGGGTGGTGTCTCCACCTGCGCATGCAGTTCATTAACGGCTGCGACCAGCTGGGGTAACACTTCTTGACTCTAAGCAGCAGCGCTCTGCACAATATCCACGAGCTTATGTGATGTATGTCCTTCTGTCACAGCGGTGACACTCTCTAGTGTCTAATTTAGTCACTTAACCCCAAGGCCTCAAGCGTTCCCCAATGACGTGCTTATTATGTTGGAGCTCCTCAATCTCATCTTGGAGGGCGTCGCTGGTCCTCAATCATGCCAAACGCTATGCGAGAACCAAGTTGGGTAATATAGCCCCAATCTGCTCGAAAGCTTCCTCCTTCTGCCATAAGTCCTGATTTATTTTCCGGAGGATTGGATCGTGCTGGAACTTGGTCCATAACTGCATGGTTGTCTCTAGTAACTGGGCGCCCTGAGCGATCTGCCCTGTAATTGTGTTTGTAGCCGCAGTCACCAGCGTAGCGCACTGGACTTGTACCTCCGGAGGTGTTTCGAGCTGCAATTTGGCCTGTAAGTCAGTGATTTGCTGCGTCAGCTACGTCTTAATGACCTACATTTCCGTCCTGGAAGCCTTCAATGCTGCGACCAATCCTTCAACTTTAGCCTGGGGGTAGCTACGGCCGGGATCTCCTCTGTAATCTCTATGCCAGGGAAAATTTTAAGGATGGAAAATTATTTTGAAGTTTAAAAAATTGGCGAATATCACTAGTCCCTAACATGAAAAATATAAAATGTTTATTGATGTATTTGTGAAATTACTCAAATTTATAATGATATTGTATATATTGTCTATATAATGTTGGCGATTTGTAAGGTAAAATAATTTAATATTGTAAAATTTGGGCGAATCACTTTTTAAAAAAAATGGAAATTGGCGAATCTTTTTTTTGGAAAAACCATGGAAAATTAGCCCACCTGCGAATATTAGCCCCTAAAATTTTCCATGCTCTATGCAGAGTTGGTGGCTCAAGGTTTCGAGCTCCGCTTGTTGCGCGACAGCGAGGAGCACTTCCGCGTTCTGCTGTGCGATGGTCTGCTCGGCCATACCGATTTGTTGGTGTACCTACTGGTCCCGATGGTGAATCTCCTTAAACATAGCAGTGTGGAGACCCTGCAATGCTTCGTGGGGCAGTTGGGCTAGATTCAACTGCACCCCTGCACCTGCTTGGAGTTGTATTCCCTGGTCAAGCAGACTGATCATAAGGGCGGTGCTAGGTAAGGAACATAGACGGCTTTCCTCTATAACTAGCGCTGGACTGCTAGATGTCAAGGGAGTCTGTCCCTGAACCATGCTAGTTTGTAGCGTGTCTGTCTTTAACTATAGGGAGCGAAGCTCGGCCTGGATGGTTTTGATCGCAACCTTCTGTTGTTCCTCTAAAGCTACCCATTTGTCTTTTATGGCCAGTGTGACTGCATCTTCAATTTGTTCGAGATCACCGTTAGTCAATGTAACCGTTTCATCGCGTACCTTCCGCTGGGTGCACTGCTTCTTTCGGGGCCCCTTGATAGGCTCGCATGTTCACTTTGTACCCTGGGGGGAGGTGGTACCTCCGATGTTTACTTCCTTCGTGCCCAGATCTGGCTGCGAATTGACCTGGGTTTCAGCCACGGTGTCCTTCGTGGTGGTCTGCTTTGGCTGCGTGTCCTTTTTCGCAGCGGCGCCTGAGTTCTTTCCTGTACTTTTGCTTGGACCTCTAGTATCCTTGATGATAACAGGTGGGAGCACCTGCATCGTGCCAGTACCTGCGGCACCCCTTGCGCTGGTTTTGAAGCCTATCTTCCAGGCAAGAGGCCATAGCACAATCACATTGTCAATTTCCTCGTCAGCTACCATATAAGGAAGTGACGTCCATGTTTTATCTTTGAGGCCGCGGATCTGAATGTTGTGCATGGTTACCTGTAATGCTGCAATAATTTTGTATCTGTCATAGAACGTTGGGGACAGCCGAGGTCGAGAATTGATGGTAGATGCCACGCTACTCTGGAAAAGGACCCAGAAGACTTGGTTATCCTCTATGCGTTGCGAGTCCTTGGAATCCCACAAATGGGCATACCGAGATCCTTCGCACATATCTAGGGTGAGCTCAGGGATGACCGACTCCGCAGGGGCCTCCCAGGCGACTAGGGCTATAAGGAATAGTAGCCAGGCATAGCAAAAGGATTTTCCCTGCTCCTGAAGTTCGCGGATGTTGGTCAAGAACTCATCGCATAAGTATTGGGCCCAATTGAGGTAGACCCCCTTCACACACTAACCTGCTAACCGAATGACATAAGCAAGGACAATTGCGACCTGGCACTTTCGCATTATATTGCATGCTAATAATGTGGTGCCCATATACGTAGCCCGGTCACTGATAGATTTGATGATGAAGCCCCGCGTATTTCTTTCCACATGGTAGTTCTGACACACATATTCAGCAGTTTCCCCTTCATATTTCTTGCCCACACACTCCAGAGGGTGCAGTCCGTTCATGGAAAGGCCCGTAATTATATGAACCAATGTAGTGTCAATGGGGACTTTGTCCCGAATCCATAGGCAACCATCGTGAATTAAGGCGAGCAACTGTCGGGCCAGCCGATCTGTGACATTGTAGTGGCCAAAGTGGGGCATCCGCAGCAGGTTCAAGAGCCCAGATCCCGCCAGTTCACCTACCCAGTGCTGAGGAATGACTGTGACCCCACCATTCGCATAAATCATGTCTAAATTCAATGTGGGGCCAGCTCAAGGGAGGCTTCATAATTCTCCAAGTCGTGATCATCGAATTTGACCTCATGGAACCTTCTGCAAGGGTCGCTAAGGACAGGGACCTCTCTCGAGGTTAGTGACGTCTACAGATAGGTAATCAGGCCATCGAGGTTCTTTGGTGTGCACGTCGAGGGCCTACGCGGTCGGATGAAGGGAGGTAACTAGTTGATCGGATTGGCGAGCAGGGCTTCCTCCTGTGTAGCCTGAGTTTGAGGTGTTGTTCGCGAGGACTTGGCATGCATTGGGGAAGTCCTAGGCTTCCCCGCAGCCCATTTCACAGCTTTCGGGGGCTTCCCTGAGCCCTGTGCTTTCTCTTTTCCCTTCCTTATGACTGGCGTCGAGAGAACTTATTCATCCTCAGACCCAATCTCCATTACTTCCTCAATTTCGGGGTCTATAGGTTTTGAGGGTTTATCAGGGTTAGTGGCCATCATTCTAGTGTAGAAAATGAATCCCAACTCTGGGTGGCTACTGTCAAAAGGAGGAGGTTGATCAAACATGAAAGGAACAGTGCAAACCCGAAAAATCTTATAGCTCAAGTTCGTTTGAGACAAAGATGATAAGTACAAGATATGCAAGTGAGACGGAACCCTTGTCTGAGCTATCCTGCCCTTTTTATAGTGCTCACGGTCGTCCAATGGTAGGGTACACTTCATCTAGAACTTACCATCACGTAAACGTTATAAATACCCAAAATTCGCCCCATTAAATGCCAGCAGGCCGCTCCTTTCAATGGTAACTTCTGCTTTTTACTAGATGTGATTGTGCCAACGGCTACATTTCACACCTCCTGTGCACTTGGCATACCTGCTACACTTGGGTTAAACACATGTGCCTCCTGCGCATCCTCCCCCAACACAGGCTTGATCCCTAGGTACTTCAAAACCAAAAACATGTTTGTCTGACATTTGTCATCCCAACAGAACCGGGCCTTCTTCGTAAGCAAGTATTTCAGAGGTGTTGTGATCAATGCATACCCCCGAACGAACTTTCTGTAATAACCTACGTGGCCGAGAATTGAACGCAGTTGTTCCCTTGTTGTAGGGGTTGCCGGATATATGAGAACTCTACCTCCTATATCCGCATCCCCAATCTTAGCCAACGTGGAGTGCGTCTCAATGCTACCCGTTTGCAACCTAAGCGGTCTGGTAACTGTGTGCATCCCATCCAATTCTGAGTCAGAAACAGCTTGTGGATCATCCTTACCTTCTTTTGGGGCTAGGTTGCGGCAGTTGACCATGCTTCGTACCTGCATTTCCCATGTGGGCACTTCAAGTGCGACATACAAGTGCGATTCACCCCATGCTACAGTGTCAATGTCCTGTAGAGCTGCATCAAGCGCCTATGTCCTGCCTACTAGCCCAAATGTTCCCAGAAATTCATCCTTCAAGGTCTCTCAATGGCGGGTGCACTGATGTAGCTCTGCATCTAAGTACCACGCAGTGGGAAGTGGTCCTAGGGCATGAATAAACAAATGAACCCACTCTTTGATAGTCCTGTCGCACCACTGTTCTATCCAAGCGAACAAATATTTGCGTGGGTCTTCTGGCCCAAGGAACATCTTGATTTGTACATCATTTGGTGCCTCAAATCGTAGGATCATCATATCCCGACACTCCTCCCAATCCTGGAACGCCTCCTCATGCATCTCCCACCATTGCACAGGTGTTCCATGCATGGCTAGCTTGAGGGCCCATAGCCTTCGTTCCCATGGAACCTCAGCTTCGAATGCTCGTAAAAATTCCTTCGTATTACCAGAACCATCAAAATAAGGTAGGTCTCTTACCTCTGAGGAAACGCAGTGGAAGTCCTTTGTGACCCAAAGATATCGCAGCGTAGAGATATCATGTAACCGGTATTTCCAATTCTCTATCTCCCCATCGGATTTGTAGAACCATTCACTGTCCTTTTCCCAGCAGAGTACTCCATCTGTTGTGGGGTTGATCCCATTTTCATCCCGCGTAGTGAACTTATAGATTTGATCCACCTCCTCTTTGTCGCGCACCGGCTCTGTGTATCGTTCGCCTTCCGCAGGATCTAATGGTACTATCACCCTTGTATCGTTATTCTCAAACACCATGCTTCTCTTCTTTAAGTTAATGATACCTCCCATATTTATGGCTCAGTCTAACCCTAGAAGCGCAAGGTAAGGGTCCACATATTCTACAATCTGAATGACTTCAAAATCAGCCTGGACCTTGACCCCTGTGATATCCACCAAGATCTTCGATAGCCCCCTCAAGGGTATGATATTCTGCTGATTGGCCATACGTAGCTGGATAGTGGACCATTCCAACTTAGGTTCCCCCATTCGTTGCCAAGTCTATTTAGGTAATACATTCACATCTGACCCTAGGTCCAAAATAACATGATCCATCTCGTAATCACCGATCTGCGCAGTCAACCGCATCTCCCTATCAGTGCGTTTCTTATATCTATATCGTTTGTGAACGTCCTTGATTTCTAGAGGGGGGCTAGGTCGTGTTGCGCAGCTATCTATTAATGCCTGAAGATTTTCCATAGCCTTTGGGTTGCGCAGCAGCTTCATACATGCCTGTAAAATGGTTTGACCTCCTCATCTGCCTTGAGGTCTCCTGGCGGCTGCGAAGTAGATGCCTCTGCCTTAGT
Source organism: Pinus albicaulis (assembly GCA_034641835.2). Lineage (NCBI taxonomy): Eukaryota > Viridiplantae > Streptophyta > Pinopsida > Pinales > Pinaceae > Pinus > Pinus albicaulis. The sequence goes on along the minus strand of CM076578.1, from coordinate 1,538,537,594 downwards.
ATAGTCTTTGCGAGTTGCGATAAACGTTTCTTTTTCCTTTCTTAGATCCAAACCTTCCTGCTTGATAACTGCTTGTCGAATTAGAGGTTTGGTCGCAGTCTTCTCCCCAGGCGCCCCGGTGGCCATCCCACTATGTGTTATGACATTCATGCTTGGATATTTGTCTCGCAATTCAACCTTAACCCTCTGCACATTCTGCGTAGGTGTCAGCTGCTTCTCCTGCATTTTTGCTCTCAAGATTGGACAGTCTTCAATCGCATGGTCCAATTGTCTGCAATACTGGTAGGACTGCCTTGTAGGGTTTGGACAGTCCCTGGAAAGTGTCCTACTTTTCCATAATTATAACAGATTAGTTTCCCTCATCCCCGACCTGCACTTCCACCTCTTCTGCCTCCCCCACCCTTGGCTGGGGAACCACCTACGCTCGAGAGGGATCTTGGTGAGGATGGATCCGACTGTACCCTATAGAGGTTCCCTCGATCGATCATCAAATCATATGTTCGGCAGTTTTGTTCATCATGTCCTACCGACCTAAAGAACCTGCACCATTGTTGCTTTACTTCTGGGACATATGCAGCAAGGCAGGGATAGTGGTTTGTGTCGTGCAGCCCCGCAACGTGACAATCATCGCACCATAGCACCGACCCACTTGATCCTGCAACTTCCCTCAGGCGCAACGAACTACGTCCCCCAGCCTGCATATAGTCTACTAACAGAGGGTAGTTATCCTTGGTGTGAGCATTCATCCTGCATCATATGCACCATATTTCGGGGCTAGCTTCTGCTCCTCGCTCCTTTCACATATTCTGGATCTCCATGTGCATCGCCTCCAATTGTTCTTGGATCTTTTGGATGCCCAGCTAGGTATCATCTCTGGGTGCAACTTCTAACTTCATAGCGACCTCCAAAGCTTTTTCCTACGATTAGAAAGTTTGGTGACCCATAGGTACGCGTAGGTGGGGAAAAATCATAGCAATGAACCATTCCGTGTGTTGTTTGTCATCACACTGAAATCCTCCTTCTCTGATCACCTTCTTTAGTCGTTGATCAACCTCCCACACAGACTCAGAAGGCCCTTGCTTGAAATATTTTAGATCAACCACTATTTGAGAGTAGGACTTAGGCTTCTTGAAATGTTGTTTCAAGGCATTCTTAACCTCTTCAATGGCTGCGTACGCACGTTGGCCGATGTATCCCATGTACCAGTCCAAAGCTCTTCCTTCGAAGGAAAGGGACAGTTGTGCCCTCTTCACCGCATCACTAGCTACGTTCTGCGCAGTCCATACTGATTTTGCGACAAACCAGAACTTATCCATGTCTTCATCTCCCACACCCTTAAAGGTAGGCAACTTCATGTGCACAGCCATGTCATCTTCTGGTAGTGGTGGAGGTGTAGGTGAATTATTACCCCTATGCTGGTTTGAAAGTGGTGTGGCTGGATGACTCTGCGCACCTGCTTCTCTTACTAGACTGTAGATGGATCTATCTCCTTCTTGGTTGGTCTGATAGTATTTGCCACTTCGTGTCGTATTCTCGTCTAGATCAGAGGTCATTCATTCGGTGTGGCTACACATAATACTCTTTTTGCACAAAAATATCTTAATCAACAATGGTAAGGTCTTCAAAAACTTACCCTGGAAACCCTTGAAGAATATTCGCTCTACTTCAGAATAGGAGACGAACTGATCGATGGAAAATTCTGTCCCGAACCCTCCTAGCACACTGTCCACCCAATGGTCCACCATGCGAGTGGTGGTGTTATCAGTCTTCTCTAACTTCTGGATCAATTCAGGGGTCCACTATGTGACCCGCTCGTCCTTCCAACACTTCTGAAATTCGACCAACCTTGTGAGCCACTCCTGGAGCTCGATCGCAATTTTTACAAAGAAGATCTCTTAGATCTTCGTGAAAATGTACTTATTCTTCCACTCTTCGGTGGTCAACCTCTTATTGCGGTTTTCTTTTACTACGAATTCCTGAACTTGCTGTTCAAACCATTCATCAATTTATTTTCTTTCAGGTTTCCAATACGGCCTTGGCATTACCCGATCCCTCTCTCAAAATTATCCCGGCCCTGGCAACGGAACCATTTGTTGGCTCGAGGGGTCCTGACCCAGGTTCGGAGGTTAAGGTTTTCCAACAAACCCATATACTATTGGCCCTTTCGGCAATGACCTTCTTGCGCAGGCCAAAGTCTCACCCAAAGCAGTATGGAAGGGTGTTGGAACCAGGTTTCTGCACCCTGGGAGAGGGTAGGTAAGTCAAGCAGAGTTGCGTTCGACTTCACAATTACCAGATCGTATATCACAGAACCTAGATCTATAGATCCCTTCGCATCCACATGCGCAATACCAATTATACTTACAGTAATCAATAGATCATAAATTCACAGAACAATAATGCAACTATCATAGATATTCTTGCATAAAGTATAACAGACAAATCCAGATCAGATGTCAACGCAGCATAAGCAAAGAACATAGTTACTTTCGTAGCTTAACACAAAATCATGCATAACATAATAGACATCACAGACTCATATTAACAGATTCAGATATTCCAACAACCTTCCGCTTTCATTAATCCTTTTACAATACCCAAAAACCCAATCCTACGCACACAGTAGCAGGGTCCACACACAGCAGGACTAAGGATCTCCGTGCACATAGCCAGCAGGAATCCTTTCCCCAATAACTCAACAGATCTACTAATTCGTAACTCGCACCAATCTTGATTCATGCCTCCATATTGACTCAAAATGTCCTTCTATTTATAACAATGTAGCCTGATATTTCCTGTGGTCCGCAAAACGTGGTTTGCGGACTCTAGGTCTACCCTTTGACCAACCCCAAAACCCCTGTGCTAGACTAAAATATGCCAAAAAAATACAAAAATACTCAAAAATGTCCCAATTCGCAACCTTTGGAGGACCCTGTTCCAACACGGTTCAATTCAATTTGTTAAATTGTAACTTATTTTTTATTAATAAAACTAAAAACAAATTATTTTCACGAAAAAATAATAATATACACATATTAAAATAAATTTAAAGAATTCCTTGATGGGGGTGATAACTGGTGAAAATGAAGGGACGGAGGGGCCCTTGCCCTCCTCATCCACGTAGCATAGGCATTAAATAAGTGTGTCATGCATGCTTTATGTTACAAGTGCGCTTTGATTTCTCTAGAGGATGAAAGTGCATATATGGTAGCTCAGGTTCTTTAGGTCGTCGTTGGATGCATGAGGGTATGGGAGTAAAGGTGGTGGAGGGAATTGGTCATCATGGTGCACAAGGTGGCATTCTGGTTGTGCCAACCCCTTCCCTTTAAGTTATGACAAATTAGGAAGGAGCTCAATTCAGCTTTGGAGGAGCTACCAATTTCACCATTGTGGTTCAAAGTAAACATATTTGGGACCTGGGTTCAAGGTGGTCTCCACAGTCAATTTTTTGTGTCTTTGTGGTCTGGTCTGAGCGGTATAGGCAGGGCTTGGAAGAAGGGGTGGATCTGCTAGAGAACATGTCAAGTTTCTGCCTTTTGGTAAAATTCTTAGACCCAATTTCAAGGCTTGTTTATGTTCACTCTTTTTGTTGGTATGCATGCATGTCTATTGAGTTTTTAGGTTTGATATTGATAATTAGAGTCGATTCTATTGGTACAAATTGGAGGATTTTGGTGTCAAGAGAAAAGGAATCCCTCTTCTCACTGGTGTTTTGGATTCTGGAGATGGGGACAATGGCTGTTGGTTGGATTTTTGGGTTTTTTTTTTCAAATTAGCATCTTGCTTCCTTTTTCGAAGGGAATTTTCAGGCAGTCATGGGACTTATCTATATTTTGACTCTTTCTATCTATTCGATAAAACTATAGTTGAAGATATTTTACTTCTAGTCGATGGTCTATGTTTCTCTCCACCCCTTGTTGAGTTCTGAAGCATTATGGAGCTTTGGGGGGATGTGAAGGTCTTGATTCTTGTGTGAGCAGCCTCAGTTGTGGCTCACTTGCCTTTGGAGGAACAACACCCTACTGTGGTGGGTGGCAGACGAGGTGGTGAATTTTTCATTTAGTGTGTGTGGAGGTCACTTTAGGATAGGTAGCTGGTGGTTGGTTGCTAGAAGGAAATTAACATACACCTGGCTTTACTGTTGTTTACATCATTTTGCTCGCACTGGGGTTAAGAGAGAGTGATGTGAAAAATAGGGGGCTTCATAAGGGTTGGTGTTCACAACTAAGGGCTATAGAATGTCATTCCAAGTTTTCCAATTCAATTTCCATGCAACTTCAGTGAGGTTGAGTCTATCAGGGCATAGGGGCACGAGGCCATGGAGTAGAACACCACTTGGAAAATTGCAACTTAGAGTAAGAATTAAACCTGAAACCAGCGAAATTCCCTAGAAAAATCAAACTTCCCCTTCCTTCTATTATTTGTATAATCATCTTCAACATATCACATTTCTTCCGAAACTAGTGGTGCATGCAGGATTAATTGGCCTCTCTTCGTCGCAGCTAGAAAAGGATTCACGAGAGGATGGATCATCTAGAAGGTAGACTATTACACATTGAAGGACATGTTCATGGTGATTTTATCCCCCCTCCATCACCATGTAATTTTATCCCTCCTCCATCAGCAGGTAACATAGCGAACAAAAAAACTCTGGTGAATTCTTCAGATTAGGGATGAGCACTGGTTGCATTGAAATTCTTGGGGTTTTTTGGTCTCACTGGGCTATCTATATGTGGTTTGTTATTTTTCTTTGTTTTTTGACATTATTATTTTGTTATTATCTTCTGGCCAACAAATCTGGTAGGAATGATGCCAGAATATTTTTTCCATTCAACTCCTCATGATGTATCTTTGACTTGAATTAGTAGAAACATTTGACTAACAAAAAAAATAATAACAATAACTAGCCTATATCCATATTAACTATGGATCTACCAAGCGGTGAGTGTGATCAAATCCCTTTTCACTCTAAAAAGAGGTTTATATATCAAGATATTTCATCCCTCTTAGCGCTTGGTAGATCTGGAGTTAAGATGGATCTTGGCTGGTTTAATCCCCCTCTTTAAATAGGTTATATTCTAGGTGAATACCATGGGTTCTCATAAACTTGGAGTTCAAAAATCACCCTAACTTGACCAAAATGAATAGATACTAATTAAATAAATATATTCAAATCTCGCAAGTGACATGGTGGATGTTGACAATATATGGAATATACAACCTTGTACCTGTGAAAAAAAAGTTTTATCAACATTTTAATAGAACTAAAAATAAGAATATTTCCATAATATATAGAATTGAAAATTATATAGATATAAATACTATTTAGAACTAGCTTAAATCTATCTTAACTTTGGATATAAAGGAATCAAATATCTAGAGGTGCAAAACTTTCCTCAATTTTTGCACTCAAATCGAGATTTACATCTTAAGAGATTTCATGCCTATCAACCCTTGGTAGATTTAGAGTTAAGATGGATATATATTGGAGATAAGATGGATATATGTTGGCAATTTTTCCAAATGGAATTCTAGAATCCAGTGTGGGGGAGATGTTGTTTTGTCAGTAAACAAGAATATATTCATCTTAATTCTGGACCTACCTGTAACGCGCTCCTCCCACATTTACCCAAGCTAACCAATCCACTGGGGTAAATATGTGACAGAGAGTTACTATGCTCTGATTCAACTCCCCAAGTATAGTTAAGGAAGTGTAATCAACAAACCAAAACTAAACTAACCTTCCTCGGGAGCTACAAGACCTCCATGGGCTAAACCACCCTTCCAAGTGTCCAAACCCTGAGTTAACATGGGTTCCACTGACATAAACCCCATTCTCATGCACAAGCCTGCATCCATGTTACTGAAAGCCTCCATTTGCATGCATAATTATTGCAAGGGGGTGACTGCAGTCTTTTTCAGCCAGTTCTGTGCCTGCGACCACAAGATTTGAGCCACTTTTTTAGGGCTAGGATCCAAACCACTGCACAGAACTTGATGAGACTTTCTAAAACAATAAATGACACAAATAGAAAGCTTCTAACATAAAACTTGATCAAGTAATTTCCCAACCAAGCCTAACCATGACAATCATTTTTCCAAACACAATGAAAACATGCAATCTATAGATCATAACAACAAATTTGAACATAGGGATCTCATACTTATCTGAGAATCACCAAGAAGGTTTGATGCCCTCTCATAGTAGTTTAAATATCATCTGTTAGGTCATGAATTCATTAACGTTTCATTTACTGACCAAAACATGATGAGATCCATAACACAAGTCTATCATATACCATGCTTATAACCAATATAAAACCATAATAGTAATAATGACAAAACAACCATTAAAACCACATAATAAAATTACATTTACCCATCAAATACAAGAGGAAATATCTCATATTAGCTTATTCAAAATCCAACCAAGTTAGGGACTTCCACGTACCACTCGACCATAAATTGGGCTGAACCAAATATTTCTTTTAGCCAATCACCATTGTGCCATATTCAAAGCATGAATGTGGATCTCATGGAATAAACTAAGAAAAAAAAACCAGGGCTTCCAAAGATGAAACCACCTAAACCAGTGATTCCACCTCACGATCAGACTTCACTAACCATCACCAAATCGGTCTCCATCCAAGCTATTCAAGGCTATAGATCATTTGTTCCAACCCGGCTTCCAAGACTAGTAACTCAACCCACAACTGTCGTCGAGCTCCAGAGCGTTTGTCCAGCCAAGGCTTCCAGGACTAGTAACTCAGCCCACCAAGGGATTTAGAGCATTTTTACAACCAAGGCTTCAAGGATTAGTAACTCAACCAAAGATGTTACAGGGCTTCCCAAGAATTTGTCCAACCAAGGCTCCAACAACTAATAACTCAACCCACAACCATAAGGAACATGAGCACCAATCAGAAAAGTTAAAACCCATAACACCGTGGCTATCCAAGAAATGGAAAGGCTAGGAAAAAACATTGTCAATATAGGAAATCCTACATGCCAATGATAGATCATAACCAAATATCCACATGCATATTCCATGCATGTCAAAACTATAAAGGAAATCATACATGCATGGTCGGTAACTGCAAAGAAAACTCGTTGTAGTTGTTGATCCTGTTGTCCCCTTGAGCTTTCCTAATATTCCTTTTCCTTCTTGCTCTAAATCCCAAGTAAGCCACACTCCTCCAAGAGTGCTGCAAGAAAATTCTCTAAGTGTCCAAGAGTACGAGAGAGAGAATGGAAGAGAGAGAGCTACAAGTTGGAACTGAAAAAGGGTTGTGAACTGATCCTTTGAAGCCTTTTTTATCAGCGATGCCTCTATTTTCTTCATTTTCCATTATGTGTCCTTCATTTTCCTCCTCACATGCAACTTGTGACTTTTCACCTTCCTTTTCTCCTATTTTCCATTATTTCAATATATAAAATGCCAATAAATGCCTCATGCCTTTCCAAATCATTTTCCATTGCCTTTGCCAATTTCCATAGCCATTAATTAATCACAAGTGATCCATGTCACTATGTTTTTGCCCAACATTCATCTTGGAATGCGTGTCCCATGCCCTTGGTTATTATTTTTCCTTTATAAAATTTATTACATGGATTTTTAACCTGAGGCTGTTACAGGCCCCTCCCCCTTATAGGAAAATCGTCCTTGGTGTTCAATGACACCTACAATCAACAAGACTACTGAAAGTAAAATATACTGCTCATGGAGCTTTATAACTTAGCTCGTTGCAGTATTTACAATGAACAAGCTGCTTAAAATCAAACCAACATGAAAAACATAGCAACATGACAACCATACCGCTTATTGGAGCTTTATAACATAACTCGTTGCGGTATTTACAATAACAACCATATATAAATATGTACATATACTAAAATTTCTTTGCCTCAACTGGAAAAAAAAATGAAGGATACATAGCCCACATAACATAGACCATCTCCCATGTAGCTTCATCGGGTCCAAAGTGATTCCACTGCACTTTAAACTGCTTGATTGCTCGGTTCCAGAGCATGAACATATTTCTCTACAAAATGCACTGAGGTTATGGCTGAAATTATCCTTCTGGTTCCACCTGCAATATAAACCAATCAATCACATGATCAACATCTTTCACATATATTTTAAACAATTAAACATGGAAAACATCATGTACTTTCATTTTCGGAGGCAGTGCAAGTTGATAGGCCACTGGTCCAATCCTCTCAAGGATCTCGAAAGACCCATAATACTGAGGTTCCAACTTCACACATGACCCAATCCTCGAGGATATCTTCTTGGGCTTGATGTGCAAATAAAAATGTTCCCCATCTTGAAACTCCTTAAATGCACTGTGCAGATCTGCATAAATTTTCTGCATGCCCTATGCTACCTTTAGATTCTTCTTGATAACCTACATTTTTTGTTCCATCTATGTCAACATGTTCGGTCCTATCAATACCCTGTTCACTGGATCGCTCCAACTGATAGAAGTATTACAACTCTGCCCATAGAGTGCCTCAAATGCACTCATCCTCATTGAATCCCGGTACCCATTGTTGTAAAAAAGCTCAACCAGTGGAAGGTACTCGTCCCACCTCTATTGTTGATGCATAACATATATTCTCAACATATCCTCTAGAATCTTGTTGACCCTCTCTATTTATCCATCTGTATGCAGATGATAAGTTGTGTTGAAGGCCAATTCTCTACCCAATCCTGCAAATAAATATTTCCAGAACCTAGAAGTGAACTTAGCATCCCTGTCTGATACAATCTTCTTCGGTACAACATGCAAACTCACTACATCTATGATGAAGACTTGTGCTACATTATTATATGAATAAGTAAACTTCATGAGAATGAAGTGCGCTACCTTTTCAACCTATCAACTACAACCATAATATATTCATGTTGTCTAGATGTCCTCGAAAACCTATTATGAAATCCATGCAAATGACCTCCCATTTCCACTCTCGAATCATAATATACTATAGTAATCCAACTTGATGTTTACACTCTACTTTCACCAGTTGAAAATCCAAGCACCTAGCCACAAACTCTGTCACTTCTTCATATTTAGCCAATAGTAGAACTTGTTCACGGTTGTGAATGCTTTTTATATCCCAGGAGACCTGAATACGACTTAGCATGAAATTCCCTCAAGATAAGCTTCTTGAACTCACTATTGTCTGACACATAGATCTTGTCCCTAAATCTGACCAAACCATCCGTTGTGTGATGATAGTCCACATTCTAATCACATGTATCCTACTGTAACCTGTGCATAAGATCCCTATATATATCATCTTGCTAACCTGCATGTAAGATCTGATCCTGTAAATCTATCCCATATGAGCTCATAGTTGCTACATGATTTTCATATACTCTTCTACTAAGAGCATCTGCAATCTTGTTCTATTTCCCTTTAATGTACCTGATCTCAAAGTCAAAAATAATTGATCATGGCCAACCATCTAGCTTGCATGGAATTTGGATTTGGTTGGTCAAATAGGTATCTCAATCCACTGTGATCGCTCATTAAGATGAACCACCCGCCATAGAGATAATGTCTCCACATCTTCAAAGAATGGATGATTGTTGCCAACTCAATATCATGTGTAACATAATTATTCTACTGGTCATTCAATTTCCTTGATTCATAGCACACTACCCATCCTTCCTGCATCAAGACTCCACCAAGTCCTCTCTTGCAAGCATTTGTACACACTACAAAATCTTTGTTTGGATTTCCGATTTTTAGAATTAGGTCATTTGTCAACATCTGCTTCAATTGCTCAAAACTAGCTGCACATTTTTCTATCCATTCAAATTTATTGCCTTTCCTTTGCAATGATGTAATAGGATAAGCAATTTGTGAGTAGTTACTGAGGAACCTCCTATAATAACTTGCTAAACTCATGAATGATCTAACCTTATCCACATTCCTAGGATTTGTCCATTCCACAATAGATCTAATATTTTCTGGGTCCACTGCTATGCCTTCCTTGGAAACAACTTGCCCCAAATAATGCACCTTTGTCTAAAAGAAACTGCATTTACTAAGCTTGGCATACAACTAATTCTCTCTTAGAAATCTCAATACTACTGCCAAGTTTTCGGCATGTTATTCCTCATTCTTAGAATATATCAATTTATCATCAATGAACAAAATAACAAACTTGTCCAGATAAGGGCACAATAAACTATTCATCAAGCACATAAAATTAGTTGGAACAATAGTCAAACCGAAAGGAACTACAACAAAATCATAATTCCCATACTTGGTCTGGAAATCAATCTTGTAAATGTCCTCTTATTTGATGCATGCCTGATGGTATATTGAACTCAAATCTATCTTCCAGAACACTATTTCTCCCTTCAATTGGTCAAACAATTCATTGATCCTTGACAATGGATACCTGTTCTTGATGGTCAGCTTGTTCAACGGCCTTTAATCAATACAAAACCTGAGAGTACCATCCTTCTTCTTCACAAATAATACTCATGCACCCCAAGGCCACACACTTGGCCTAATGTATCCCTTGTAAAGCATCTCCTTCAACTACAACTTCAATTCCACTAATTATGGTGCGATCATCTCGTATGGTGTCTTTGATGTTGGTGTTGCCCCTAGTACCAACTCAATAGAAAATTCCACTTCCCTATGAGTTGATAACTCTGGAATCTCTGTGGAAAATACATCATGAAACTATTTTAGAACTGGGTACCTCTTCAAAACTTCTACATCCTCAACATCCTTACCTTTATCACTGGAAATATGTACTACAAATAACACACCCTTTCCTTCAACTGCACTTTGCATGCATAGTTGTGACCATTTTGAATGATGTATCCTTCTTCTTACACTGTATGATTCTTTATTCCCCATTTTGATTGAAGCACTCATACCCAATAGCATATTGTACGAACCCAATGAAAGTACATTCAGATGTGCTGATGTAGGCATACCATTTAGTTAAAATTCACAAGCTCTTAACCAATGATGAACTCTTTTCTTTGTACATGTAGCTAACTACACTAACCAATATTTTTCATGAACTTATTTTCTCAAACCACACTTATCCACCAAGTTAAGATTAACATAACTATAATTAGATTGAGGGTCAATCAAAATAGAAACCACTTGATGAAAAAGCTTACCGTCCATCTTGATAATGGATTCTTGATGATCTGTCTGTTGTTATCCAACGCTCCATAAATCCGTGGAGTACTCTATCCAACATCCCCCACTCTACGTGCCTCCTGAGCACTATAGATTTACAGTTTTCCACCCTGATGTTGCGTACAATATCTTCGGCAATGATCCTTGCTACAAGTCCAATACTGTAAAGGCTTCCTAACATCACCCTTGTTTTGTTCCTCAGACTGAAATCCACGTCATTACTTCTTAAGCAGTGATGCATTCTCTTTGTTACTTATGTCCTGAGGTCTAGTTCGCTTCTTATCACATTTTCCTTTATTCTTTTCATTACCTTTCCAATATTTCTTAGACTCAGATTTGTGTTTTGATTTCTCGTAACAAAGCTTCAACTTTATAATGGCTTCCTCCAACGATATAGGATCATCAAACTCGATTATTTCCATGAATGCTATCGGAAACCCACTGATGAATCTCTGAATATTCACTTTCTCCTCCTTCAGATAAGGCACATACCTCAATAACTCCAAGAATATTTTAGTTTACTCCTCATCAGTCATGGATCCCATCTTCATCTCATAGAATTATTTTTCCCTAACATCATAGTATCTCTTGGATAGATACTTCTTCTTGAAAAGTCTCTCGAACTCACTCCAAGTCAACTCCTTTTATCGGATGATTCTGACATTATTTACATATTCCCACCAAATGTCTGCTTTACCTTTAAAACTAAACATATCTATTATTGCCTTCACATTCTCTGATTAATCATGTAATCTGAAGGACTTATTCATCCCTAACAACCACACTTATGCATATTGTGACTTCTTCATTTCTCCGTCAAATGTAGGTGGCTTTTCTTTCTTGAACTCATCCGAAAATTATCCCTTATCACTCCTCCTATAAGAATGATAGCGACGATGACCATGATACCTATCTGAATGAAAATAGAGTAAAGCCCGTGTCCACTTCCTCATCTATCAGGTGTATCCAAGAATCTTCCATCTCTAACCGTGTCATCTCTGTCCAACCCGTGCCCATCATGAGACCTGTTATCATAGGCTCCATTAGTCATGTCCTCCTTTCCATGATTGATCTGAAGTGGTTCTTGAATCTGCAAGTCTAACAAGCTTTGAAGGATGACCACATTAACCTTATTTCTTCTATGCCCTCGAAAGTCTCTCTTGTGACTGAATGATTTTGTCATTATCTACTTTGCAACTCCTTATTTATGTCTTCAAACTTCTCAAAGTGTCTGCTATATCAAGAGAGTACCCATCACCATGTTTCTCATCTGATCTATTGAGAGAATCTCATAAACTATAATTCACCATTTTTCTAGTCATATTTTATCTTCTTCTTCCTGCAAGTATATCATGTCAGATAAACCAAAACATAAACATGACCAACATACCTCAGTATAGTTCAGGGGATGATATCTCGTTTGTAAGATCAACCATATTAGCACAATACATGTATAAACATAATCATACTAGTATATAGAAATCATCTCAATCATCATCCCATTTACCATGCATGATGTCACAACTATAACACCAACTAGACATGATGCATGCACAACAACATATAGACACTGACATGCATAACCAATGCATATACAACTGACATGCTTTCACTAAAAACACATCCCAACAACAACATCTTCAACCACATGACAACACAACTATAATAATGAATAACACCATGCATACATAACAAACACATAGACCACAAGCATAATGAAAACATATGCAAACAATATGTATGCATGACAAACACTTTCCTCCCATCTAGTCCAAGGGTTGAACTATGATCTGATACCACCATGTAACACCACCCTCCCACACTTACCCAAGCTAACCAGTTCACCGAGGTAAATATGTGATAAAGAGTTACTATGATATGATTCAACTCCCCAAGTATATTTAAGGAAGTGGAATCGACAAACCACTAAATTGACCTTCATAGGAGCTACAAGACCTCTAGGGGCTAAACAACCTTTCTAGGTGTCCAAACCCCGATTTAACCTGCTTTTCATTGACACAAACCCCCAGTCACATGCACAAGCCTGCATCCATGCAACTGAAAGCCTCCAATCGCATGCATAATGCCTGCAAGGGAGAGACTGCATTCTTTTTCAGCCAGTTCTATGCCTGTGATTCAGAGATTTGAGCCACTTTTCAAGGCTAGGATCCAAACCACTGCCCAGAACTTGATGACACTTTCTAAAAAAATAAATGACACAAATATAAATCTTCTAACACAAAAATTTATCAAGGACTTGTCCTAACCAAGCCTAACCATGACAGACATTTTCTCAAACACAATGAAAACATTTAATCTATATATCATAACAACATATATGAACATAGGGATCTCATATTTATCTGAGAATCATCAAGAAGGTATGATTCCCTCTCATAATAGCTGCAATGTCATATATTAGGCCATGCATTCATTAACGTTTCATTTAATAACTAACACATGATGAGAGCCATAAGTGAAGTCTGTCATAAACCATGCTTATAACGAACATAAAACCAAACTAGTAAAAATGATAGAACAATCATTAAAACCACATAATAACAAGTAAATTTACCCATCAAATACAAGAGGAAAGATCTCATATTAACATATGCAAAATCCAACCAAGCCAGGGACTTCCATGTACCACCTGACCTTAGATTGGAATGAACCAAATATTTATTTCATCCAATCACCTTCGTGCCATATTCCAAGCATGAATGTGGGATCTCATGGAATAAACTAAGAAAAACAAACCAGGGCTTCCAAAGGCCAAACCACCTCAACCCTCAACCAGTTATTCCACCTCACGGTCATACATCACTAACCATCACCAGATCGGCCTCCATCCGAGCTGTCCATGGCTCTAGAGCATTTATTCTAACCCAACTTCTAAGACTAGTAACTCAACCCATAGTTGTCATCAAGCTCTAGAGAATTTGTCGAACCAAGGCTTCCAGGACTAGTAACTCAACTCACCAAGGGCTCCAGAGAGTTTGTCTAACCAAAGCTTTTAGGACT